>JAVTVY010029982.1:0-12912 GCA_036873755.1 Hanleya hanleyi
AGAGTAAATGCAGCAAGTAAACGTATTTGATGATGATATGTTACACTCAATTCTTTAACCAGCACCTGGTGATAGTAATATTTTCATAGGAATATCATAAAATTTAGAGCTTTGTCTGCTGGGACTATGACGAATTTACTCTGGAGATTTGCTAGAACTTCTTGCGAATTGAGAGATTTCTCAGTACTTATTCTGCGTGGGGAAGGGTACTTCTGTCAATATGGCGGATTGTTTCAACGACCTTGCTCTTGGTGAGGTCCACTCAGTCAGCGAGTACTGTGGGTTCAACTTTTTCTCGCTTAGGCCAATCAAAACTTACTGTTCGAATGCATACAGGACTGCCTTCTGGTCGGCCTACAGATTTATTCTTCTCGGCTCTCTATATTTAGGTCCATTCATCAGGAGTAATCTTAAAATCCTTATCACTCACTATATCAAGGTTACCCGTCACAATATGTTTGCATGGTGTATAGATAAAGTTCGACGATTCACGATCACAACGATCACCTCCCGACGTGCATAAGTTCCAGTCAAACTCCTTGACAACATTAGAGTAATTGAATATTTTGGTGGTTATAGATTTAGTGTACTTATATGAAATGCAAGGAGATTCTGTGAAATTAAAATAAATTGATACAGCGTTGCGTACCTAAGCAGTTGAATTTGAAGAAAAGATAGGACAATTACATTTGCACTCCTGCCGATTGTACGGGAAGGCTAGCTAACTAAGCTAACATACTTCAATTTCATGTGAAGGTAAATGTTAAGGGTGCTACAAGTATATTGACAAATTCTCGCCTGATTGTGCCCATACCTATCATATGGGATGTTCTGAGGGGCATGTTAGCTGCATTTAATTAGCTTAATTAATTAACTGTAAAATATGCTACTATTTCATGTTGAGGTATACATTAGGTGTGCTGTATTCATAACTATTTGACCGATTGTGCCAATACATGGGTTGCATATCATATTGGATGTTCTGAGGGGGAAGTTTCAGAATGGCGACATTCCGTGAATATTAATCAGTTTAAATAGGTAATTAAATAGCCAAATATTCTAAGATTTTATGTGATGGCGATAACTATGTGTTCCATATTTGTGCCTCAACCCAGCAGGATTACCATGTGTGGTGTTTTGTGGGGAATGTTGCGGAATGGCTTCATTTAATTAATATTTAGTTAGCTTATCTAATTAAATGGCAAATATGCTAAGATGTCATGTTACGGCAAACATTAGGGGTTCTATATTCATAAATACTTTAACAATTGTACCCAAGCTTAGTATGAATGTTATTTAGAATGTTGTGAAATCAGAATCAGATATCAGGATCTCAAAAGTCAGAGACTCAGAAATTCAAAAGGAAAGCCACTGGAAAGAATGCTGTCTCGGCAGCTTCCACACCAGATGTTGTGCCTGTGGAAAACGCACGTACATAAACTCGGAAATCAGAATCTCAAATTTTAGAAATTCTTAAATTTAGAGCGACTGAAAAGAAGACTGTTCTTGAAACCAATGTGTCTATAGAAAAGGCGCTTTCAGAAAAACAAAAATCAGAAAGTGGGAAATCAAAATCAGACAGCGAAGTCGGTAACGGTGGATTTAGAGTTGCAATTAAACCATGCGAGTTGAATCGTGAAAATGAGTGTTACCCGAGTTATCAAACTGAAGGCCCTTTTGCTAATCAGTCTTTGAGCAAAGTACAAAACAGAGCTGTTCGGGGTAGTTATCATCAATGTCATACTATCTTTGGAGAGAATATTGGCCGTCAGTGTGTTGCTAACAGTTTGATGTTCCTTGCCTATAATGAAGTAAAAGATGTACACACATGGAACACCAGTGACCTCGACAGAATTTTGCAAGAAGGAGATCAATTGTATGAATTACTTCAAAGATCTAAATCTATCACTGAACGCTATCTTATGGTTTCAGAACTATCACCGTTTTTGGACGGCTTCGATGATACATGCTTTGAAGTATCAGTTGGCGAATCTTTAGCTGGCATAATCGGGAAAAATATGGAAAGCATTGATTCTCTTTTGGTGACATTAGACAAAGCATTGCAAACCAGTTTATCAATCTATGATGCATGTTTTGTGACTTTTGTTGCGAAAACAGTTGCTGTTCTTACGAAAGGATGCATGTTTTATTCCTGTGACTTTGATTCTCGGGGAAAAACTGGATTACAAGAGGCAGAGGGAAAATCCGTTGTCCTAGAGCTCGACAGTCTCGTTCAAGTCTATGAGCATTGTTGTAATCTAGCCAGATCGATGAATGTCCACTTGTACACTCAGTTTGAAGTGACAGGAGTGAATGTCAAGATCATCGATGACACAGAAAATGTACGAGAAGAAACACACAATAGAGCTGTACAGGGTAGCTATCATCAAGGCCATGCAATGTTCAGAGAAAATTGTGGTTTCCAGTGTGTTGCTAACAGTTTGATGTTTGTTGTACAGGATAAAATGAAAAGTGTACACACGTGGAGAACCAGTGATATTGACAGAATTTTGCAAGAAGGAAACCAATTGTATGAATTGCTTCAAAAATCTAAATCTATCACTGAACGCTACCTTATGGTTTCAAAACTACCACAGTTTTTGGACGCTTTCAATGGCACATGCTTTGAAGTATCAGTTGGCGAATCTTTAGCTGGCATAATTGGAAAAATTTTGAGAAACATTGATCTTGTTCTGGCTACACTAGATGAGGCATTGGAAACCAGTTTGTAGAGCTATGATGCGAGTTTTGTGACTTTTGCAGAAAAAAACATTTGCAGTGCTAAAGAAAGGCAACCATTTTTATGTCTGTGACTCTCATTCCCGTGGAGCAAATGGATTGCAAGAACCGGAAGGGAACTCTGTTGTTCTAGATCCATTGCTAGATCCATGAATGTCCGAGAGTACACACAGTTTGAAGTGACAGGAGTGGATGTCAAAGTTGTACGTACCGCAGTGAACGCAGAAGAAAATTTTCAACCTGACCAAGACAACGATGTAACTATTGTGTCCGAAACAAGACCTGATATATACAAATTCACACGACTTACATCGGTATGTTTGTTCTCAGCTCAATATAGAAAACGAATCCGCTGAAGGGATTTCTCACATGTTTTCTGATGAAATGGGAGAACCATGTCAAACCAAAGCTATCACGGCAGATGCGAATTGTTTCTTCAGAGCTATTTCATATGCCGTTTCGGGAACAGAGAACAATTGTGACAAGATGTATTTTTCCTATCTTATTGGATTTTACCCTAAATAAATGAAAACACAGCAAAAATACATTATTGTTTAAATGCTGTTTATTTTATCTTTTGCACACATAAATATACACGAGTTACATGGACACTTAACCTGGCCCTTAAGCAGGTCTTGTGGTCTTGACCCTTAATATTCCTTAGACCATTTCAACTGATATCCTGTTTATTTTAGTATAAGCCTGGGTGTTACACCACCGGGTTTGCCCTGTACATATGTTAATTATGGTTGTGCTGGACTGAAGAGAAACCAGTTTGGCTAGTTCCCCTACCCTGCCCTGTTATGTAATCTAGCTTGGGTCCTGGTTCAAGTGGTCATGCTGGTCAGTCCAGTTTCAGTCTTTCACCTGGCAAGGTGTGGTTTTGTATTCCTTGCACTGTGGCATTGGAGTGGCATGTTGAAATGACCTGGGGTGAGTTGTTGCTTTTCTGATATTCCAGCTTAAGGCCTTTGTTATGGCATCCCTCTTGCAGCCTCACCTTGACAAGCATTTCTTTCCATTTATAGCAGTAATACTGGAATAAATTTGCACAAAATTTCTCGCCCATGTCGAAGTTGTATAATATGACAAGAGACTGTTTTAATTAAGATTTTGCAAAACAGCATAACACCAAAGATATAATGGATAATTCTCAAAATTTAGAAAATCTGTTTCCTTCAATTCTCCATAGACATTACAAATATAACAGCATTTTGCACTCTTAATAGTAAAAACACCTACACTGTTCAAATAGAATTGCCCAGCCTTTGTGCTCATGGTACCTGTGGTGGAGAAAGTCCCACTGTTCAGTCAGAGACAGGGTTGCAAGGTCTTGCAGGCGAAAGCATACACCCATGTTCATATGCAAATATTCTTCCAAAGCCAAAGAACTGGGGAAACACTGAAGGAATCAATCCAGTGGGCTTAATTGTAAATGCAGGTCACCTGTAGAATCCAGATCACAATTTTTATGGAAATACTCAAAGCCCCAAACAGAAGTTTCTGCCAGTCAATATTGTCAGAGGCAGCCTGCCACTCATTTACATTTCAAAGACATGTTTCCTGAATAGAATAGACTGCAGTCACTGGCTTGATGCAATGACTTTGGTTTAAATGCCTATCTGACATGTATAATGAATATTCAACTCCAAAATACTTTTGGAGAATTCAAAACAAATTTTCAATATATTTTCCATTATACTGTAAATGTTAAGTAATTTGATTAGTTAATATTTATAAAAATATGTTGCTTTCTTATATCTCTTTGACATGGGCGAAGCATTTCTAGGGAATATGTTTCAATTTTGCTGTGCACATGAGAGCTCAAGCTTGTATCTTTGTTATATTTTGAGTGCCTAAATGGATGCCAGCACAAAGGCCTTAAATATTCTGGTATCTTGTACAGATAATATATTTTCATATTCTTTTATTAAAATATGTAGGGTTACCAAAAATAGTATTGATCATTTTCTTCATTAGGGAACTATATGTATATTGTGTTCTATTATTTGGTATTAGCATACACATAACTTGGTATAAGAGTTTACAGCTCCATGGACTGTAAATGTGTTGAAATTACAAGCGTCTAGTCCGTCATTCATAATCCAGCCGTCGTCCATTAGAGAATATCCGCGTCCATAATCCAAAGACCTATTCCATTTCCATATAACAGTACTTTGTCAGTCTTTTGTCAGTGATATTTATTGTGGAATAGGTTTTTACAACTTTACTTATTCTATGTAGGTTCGGCTATGGATAAGAGATTCATCTGAGTGCGATTGCCTACCTGCGTCCCAGAGACGAGGTGAGGGTTCATTAATATTTCAGTTATATATGGATATGTAATTATGGGTCCTGCCTGAAATTACCATTTGAATTACATATATAGATTATTGGAACTAAGATATCTGTAGTAGTGTTTCAATATAAATTTATGCATATCACTGCACAATATATTTTCTAATTATAGTGAAACATGTATCGGTGATCTGTAATTTGATAGGCTAATATAGAAGGAAATGTATCACAGGTATGTTTTATTAAATGTAGCCGTATTTATTGTATTTTGTATATAGGGTCCACACGGATTGGACGCAATCAGGATCTTCATATCCTCCGCACTTGTGATATAGAATAAAGAACCCTACCAAATATTACAATTCACACATCATCGTTCCTTATTCCGGACGGGAGATAAATGTGGATGTAACAATGGCGCCCGATGGTTGAGGTGTTCTATTTTGAGCTGACCACTGAAGCCCTGGTATATTCCAACCGCCTACAGCAGTGAGTGGTGCCAATACGACAGAGTAGTGCCACTACGACAGTGAGTGGTGTCAGTACGATATACGTCATCTGTGCCACTACGACAGTGAGTAGTACAATATTTAGCAGTGACTACGACAGTGAGCGGTGTCTCCAACGACAGTGATGCCCCTACGACGCACTGAAGTATAAATATACAGCACCCCTCTGCCAGTGTGAAGAATTCTTAACTCCAAGACAGTACTGGAAACCTATAATACTCTGGACTTGAAAGCAGGAAATTTATTATTGAACTTTAAACTATTAAGAACTGAACTGCCGAAATATTCCTGCAGTAATTTCAGTATTGAACATTGTCTTGTGAGTATCAATATTTAACTACTTTGAGTTGAAACTCAACTCGATCATTTGCAGTACAAGTTAAATATTTTACTAGTCACTGTACATTTATTTAATCGTGGAAGTTTCATATTAACCTCACACAGTAAATTTATCGGATTATATAACTTTTATTGCTGTGTAGTGGTGTTGCAGCTGACATTTGAACTTTAATAGTACTATATCGCATCATACCGTCGCCATACTGCATATCAAACTCTATTGATCATTATTGCACTTTCAACTTGAGGTCATTATATGACCTTATTATATCTAGTCAAATTATTTGAACTTGAATGTGTCGAAGATTGAATTTTTAAGTGATGGTTATTTGACTTAGGGTAGTATGATAGTACTGCACGTTGAACTTTAAATCATTGCATACTATTGCAGTACTGCGGAGTGATATATAACTTGGATTTAAGTGCTACATACTGCGTTTGAAATTTTTACTGATTTAACTATAGCGCAGCGTTATGATCTTAGTGATTTTTATCAATGATCACCATGTAAGTGCAATGTAAATGTATATTACATCTCAACAGTCAACAATATTCAAACTATACTACATTTTGAATACCTACCTGTTATACCGTAGTTACTGATCCACAGGTGCAGTCCATATTTCATTTTTGTACTGTTTATCGATTGTTGACACTTATTGGTTGGTCAAGTTAACATTTTTTTTTCTAGTTTCATTTTTTCTAGTTTCATTTTTTTCTTTTTTTTCTTTGTATTGTGGTGGACGTACATATACTTGGGTATTTCTTTGCCGGGATACATGGAAGGATATGCATCTTCCCAGTTGATTTCCTGCCTTTCTACTCCTGTGCACCAGTGATATTTGTGTTGCGAAAATTACTGATTCTCATTGACCACTTGTATCCATGACCGCTTGTATCCATTTAGTATATTGGTTTTCACCCCCAGCCCACACCCTTGTGATTTGGTAAGTGAACATCCTTGTGACTTAAGGTTAGGACATTTATATAGGTATAGATTCCTGCAGGTTACTGTACTTCACCCTTCCTACATTTTTTATTTCACCTCCTCCCCCCACTTGTCCTGGTAAGTATTCACCCCCCCTTTCACCCCCCCGCTTGTCCTGGTAAGTATTCACCCCCCCCTCCCGCTTGTTTTGATAAGTATTCGTCCGGGTAAGTATTCGTTGTTCCTGGCCTGTCCAACACACAGTACATGCACAATACATGGTTTCTCCATTCAGTTTCTATATTTCCTCCTACGTTCATTTTTTTCACGCCTTCTACACCCCCCCCCCCCTTCTTCGTCACCATGGTAAGTATTCTTTGTTTCTGGCCTGTGCAATACACTGTATATGCTTTTGTTTCCAGTTCTTCAGAGGTTGTCTAATTTTTTTTTCGACGATTTGTTTCAGAATCCCTCAAGGCTGCGCAGTTCGGAATTTGGATCACATTTTTATTTTCAGAACCAGGTCTTAATCATAGTGATTTGTTTGAGATTGCTATACAGTCTGTTGTTTACAGTGATCTCTTTAGTTTATTACCGTTCATGTCGTCGGGACATAGAACTTCAGATAACTAGCCTGGCTGTTTGCATTTCGTGTTCGCGATTAGTGATCGCCACATTCATTTTTTTCCAAACCCCTGTCGAAGTTACTCTTTTATTCAGGCGATCCAACGATGAAGGCGGAAGACTTTGAAATTTGGTGTTACCAGGCAGAGCGGTTGTGCCAAGAGCCTGGATTATCTCCAGATGTTGTCAACCACGCTATCAGATCATCATTGAGGGGGGGGGGGGCGGCAGCTCACGTCATGATGCGAATGGTACCGGAGACCCCATCACTGCATTGATTGCTAAATTGAAGAGTGTTTTCGGAGAGGTGGAACTGGGCGACAATCTCCTGGAACAGTTCTATGGTTCCAAACAGGGAGCAAGCGAAACCACCACAGCTTGGGGATGTCGACTGGAAGGTATCCTGAGTAAAGCGTTGGTTCAGCACCTCGTTGACAGTCTATTAAGAAATCGCTTCTGGTCTGGATTGCGCCCTGCACTCAAGGACTGCGCAGGTCACAAGTATGATAGCATAGCAGATTTTGATAAATTATGCTATGCTATTTGGTGTATAGAGAGGGAGCACCAGCAGCGCACGGCTGAGCAACAACGGGATAGGAAATCTACAGTCCCTTCCAAAATGGCAACTACATCACAAAATGGATCGGAGTTAGCAGAATTGAAAGGGATGATTCACCAACTTGCTGCGAAGGTTGAACAAATGGAGTGCCAGATAGCTGACAAAATAATGAAACAGCCACCGCCTCGAGTTGGAGAGCACCAGTTACCAAGTAGGTCGGTGCCTGCGGGCAATTCAGCTGTTGAGCAGTTCCAGCCTAACCGGTCAAATTATAACGCCAGTTTTGATATGGAACGAGGGCCTCAGTGCTGGACTTGTTACCAGTATGGACACCTAGCTCGTAACTGCCGAACACGAACTGATGATATGAGGAAACCACCTTTAAACGGGAAAGGACCAGTGTCGAGGGACAGATGCTAGGTTCGTTTCGCCAAAGTCCCACTCAGACAACAAAATTATTTCCTCCTGGGCTGTTGGGCTCTGCAACAGAGGCAGCCAGTTTGGTTAATGGGATTCCTGTTATGGCGCTTCTGGACACTGGGTCAACCATTTCAACCATATCAAAGAGTTTTCATCAGGAGCATCTGCTGTCTTATCCGATCAAACCCCTGGGGGACTTTATTAACTTCGAATGCGCAGATGGAGAAAGCCTCCCGTACCACGGTTATGTCGAAGTTAACATAGAGACGAGAGATCTATCACTGGAGCAGTCCACTCAGTGGTGGTTCCAGATAGCAGATACAGTAGTAGAGTTCCGGTTCTCCTTGGAACCAATTTTTTGGGTCTACCTATGGAACATTGCCGTGATAAGGTCGGATAGAACTTCTTTCAGTCGGCAAAGATACAGACTCCCTGGTATCTCGCATTCAGAAGTATTACACTGCAAGACAAGGAGCTGGACCGGAACGAAGGCAGATTAGGAATGGTGAAGTGTCGAGAGAGCTCGAAAGTACTCCTACCGCCGAATACCACTACTGTTGTCAAGGGATGTATTTACCAGGAGTTGCCCTACAGAGACACTTGTGTTATGGTCCAGTCCAGTAAAAAGTCTGCACTGCCACCTAGTTTGGCGATAGCACCTGCACTATTTAGGTTACAGGGTAATGGTCATTCCGAAATTCCAGTACAGATTTCTAACTTGTCCACGCAAACGGTAGTCATTTCGCCCCGAGCTGTGTTATGTGAAATACAACCCGTCAGTATTGAGGATGTGTCACCATTTCACTGTGAGCCGGAGTCTGGGTTTCAAGAACATCCTTTGAACGAGGTCGGAATGTCGGAGAACATTACAGATGGACAACGAAAGTCGCTAGAAAATCTTCCCTTGGAGTATTCATATATATTCTCCAGCAACGACCTTGACATCGGCCACACCACTGATGTAAAACACAGAATTAATGTTGCCGAAAACGCCCCTTTCAAGCAGCGGTTTAGACGAATTCCAACGTCAATGTTCCAGATAGTAAAGGAACACTTGCAGCAGTTGCTGGCACCGTCAATGTTCCAGATAGTAAAGGAACACTTGCAGCAGTTGCTGGCATGCGGCATCATTCGAAGGTCTCATAGTCCATGGGCTTCGAATGTGGTGCTAGCTCGAAAGAAGAATGGAGCCCTCCGCGTGTGTGTCGATTACAGAGAACTGAATAGGAGAACGGTAAAAGATTCTTATGCCCTTCCCCGAGTCGATGACATGTTGGACAGGCTCGCGGGTTCCAGCTTCTTTTCGGTGCTAGACATGAAATCTGGCTATCATCAAATTGATATTGAGGAAGATAACAAGGAAAAAACTGCCTTCACAGTTGGCCCATTAGGATTTTATGAATTTAACAGACTACCCTTTGGAGCGCCAGCTACATACCAGCGGCAAATGGAACATCTCCTTGGCGATCTTCACCTCGATATATGTATGATTTACCTCGACCACTTGATAGTTTTTTCGCGAACTTTTGAAGATCACATGGAACGATTAAAGAAAATCTTCCAAAGGTTGCGTGAAAGTGGAATTAAGCTTTCGCCGAAGAAATGTGACTTCTTTCGAGAGGAAGTAAAGTTCGTCGGCCATATTGTTTCCGCCGAGGGTATAAAGACTGATCCAGCCAAAACGGAGAAGGTGGTCGCATGGTCTACACCGAAGAATGCTGAAGAAGTCAGGCAGTTCTTGGGCTTCACTGGCTATTATAGGAAGTTTGTCAAGAACTTTTCTAGGATAGCCCGCCCACTAACCGATCTCCTACCACCTACAGTGAAGAAAAAAAGGAAGAAAAAGATTGTCTTCACCATCGAGTTGGGCTTGGGGGACGGAACAGGATGAAGCATTCGAACAGTTGAAGAACGCGCTTTCGTCACCTCCAATCCTCGGGTATGCAGATTTCACCCTACCGTTTGAGCTGCACACAGACGCGAGTTCATGTGGTTTGGGAGCTGTCCTTTATCAGGAGAAAGACGGAAGTAAACGTGTGATTGCCTATGCTAGCAGAGGTGTTAGCAAAGCCGAGGGGAAAGATCCCGCTCACAAATTGGAATTCCTCGCGTTAAAGTGGGCAGTAACGGAGAAGTTCTATGACTACATCTACGGGCAGAAATTCACCGTTTATACCGATAACAACCCTCTCACATATGTGCTTACCTCCGCCAAATTGGATGCGACAGGCCACCGCTGGCTGGCAGCATTGTTTTCATTTGATTTTAACATCATATACAGGCCTGGTCGGAATAACGCGGATGCAGACGTTTTGTCTAGACTCCCAGGTAACGAATCGACCGGTTCGACAGAATCCGAGGAGATACCTCCCGAGTCCGTCAACGCTGTTTGTTGCAGCTGTCAGAATAAGAGTTATGTGGAAACCTTGTGCTTTAATGTCGGAGTTGTGGATGATGAGGAAGATCCAGAGGATCTGGCAAGTATGTCTGTAAGGGACTGGAGAAGAGTGCAGACACGTGATCCTGTTCTCGGTCCTATAGCTTCCTGTCTTCGACAGAATAAAGTGGCAGGTGATGACATACCTACCTCTTTCCGCAGAGAGTTTAACCATCTAGAACTGCATAAAGGAGTTATGTACCGGGTAACCAGTATAAATGGCCAGAAAAAAGGCAATTGCTGCTCCCAAGCAATCTCGGGCCCTCGGTGGCCGAGTGGTCTAAGGCGCTTCGCTGGTGACCGCTAGCCTCACACCGCTGAACCGGCACGGGTTCGAGCCCTGCTAGTCCATGTGTGAAAGTTTGTCAGTTACTTGCCGAAGGGCGGTGGTTCTCTCCGGGTACTCCGGCTTCCTCCACCAACCAAACCAAACTGACTGTCACCATATGAGTGAAACAAACTTGAGCGTGACATTAAGCCAAATTCCCTCCCTCCCTCCCTCCCAAGCAATCTCATCGACCAAGCACTTCATGGCTTACATAATGATGTTGGACACCTGGGCAGGGAACGGACACTTTCTTTGTGTATGGACCGTTTCTATTGGCCTGGTATGACCAGTGATGTTGACCAATGGATGAAGAAGTGCGAACGGTGCATCCGTCGAAAAATGCCAACAGATGCCAGAGCACCTTTGACGAACATCAGTACCAGCCAGCCACTGGAGTTGATCTGCATTCATTTCTTGACACTAGAGGTTTCAAAAGGAGGCTACCAGAATATCCTCGTTTTGACAGATCATTTTACGCGTTATGCTCAGGCGTACCCAACCAAAAATATGACTGATAGAACTACTGCTGAAGTATTGTTTAATAATTTAGTAACAGAAAGGTTCGAACAACTGTTGTTAGGCACATGAAGCAGAATGAAAGAAGCTTTACTCCATACTTGAGGGCTGGATATAGATCGGTTAATGAATACATACAAAAGTCACGAATGCAGTATGTGAATACGTGGGCTACTGAAGTTGAGATACTCGCATGTGCAGATCTGTTGGAGACAAATATTTATACTTTTGGGTGCACATGGTTGAAATATTCGAAAGAACAAATTAACAAAAACAGTCGTCTCCTCAATGAAGGCATATATCTAAAGCACTGCAATCATTCACATTGCGAAGTGGTTCTGTCTGTGAAAAGCCAAGTATTGCAAAGAAGTGTTTGCAGTTCTTCAAATGAGATGTTCGACTTAGAATGACGAAGAAAGGACTTTTGTGTGCGGCAATTCGAAACTCCGATAGAGAAAAGCAAACCGGCAGATGAATATGTTGAAATGAGCTCAGCAGAGGAGTTAATAACTTCAAGTTACATGACACCGAATTCAGCTGATGCAGAACATTATTGATGGAAGTATGCAGATGAACATGAAGTATTCACAAAATATATTACACAAAAATCAGAGCTAAAATCAGTTGAAATCCGCAGAATTAGACAAATTTCTCGGAGCGAAGTCCCTACATTTTCTGGTCTTCAATGGACAAGGTTGTGTTATCATAGAATTGAACTTTAACAAGGAATACTGGAATAAACTGTATCATAAATTGCATTTCTTTTATGTATATTTTGTTGCTCCACAATTACTGGGTACATCATCTGGCATGAACACAGGGCTGCTGCCCACAGTCAAAGCGGGGTGTTGAAGAAGTCTTTCATTAGCAATGTGAATTCGATTACAAATCAGTATCCCTGTGGAAAGTGTGGTCATGTTCTTGAGGAAGTGGACAGTTTGTCGGACAACACAGCAGCCAGTGTTGCATGTGACTGTGCATGTGGTTGCGGCTTGTGGTTCCACTGGCGATGTGTTGACTATAAGCCAGACGATGACAACACTGAATGGTATTGTCATGATTGTGTTACAAATTGTGATAGGACACTACCGTAATGGCAGAAGTACCCATTTTTCTTAAATACTGATGTGCTCAAATGCAATAGTAACTCCAGACGTTTCCAGTACAAAGTCAATGATCATGTTATGATAATCCATTGGGCATTATGAACTCTCT
>JAVTVY010029983.1:0-12338 GCA_036873755.1 Hanleya hanleyi
TAATAAATAACATACCAGTATGTGTTTACAAGTCGAGTTTGTTCCGTGTGGGACGGTTCGTCTGTTTTAGATTCGCTTTCCCTCTGTTCCATCTCATTTCGGTCGTTTGGTACGGGTTCAAACTGATACGGCAGAACGTCAAGATGTCCATTTATGTCGTCTGTATATAGATCATCACCAATGGCATATTCCTCCATGGTTTCGAATCGTTTCCGATTAATTATACAGCGATATACGCGATGGCGTAATCGCAAATCCACAGCTTAATATATAGGGCTGACAGCTGCCCACAGGAGACGGTCGCCTGTCTGACGTCACAAGGTCACGTGACGCCTAAACTCATTAACGGGTTAACTGGCGGAAATTGAGCTACAGGTATTTAATTAAAAAGGCTTAAATACGCCCACAGGGGACAAGGACATTTTTTATTAAATTCTTAATTAAGTACTAACTCCTCTGACACATATTCCAGAGAAAAAAAAATAGTGATTAAAATCCTTTAAGAGACCCTATAAGAGAGCCTGCTCATCAGACATTAAAACAGTTTTGTCGACCATTTCCCTTTATTGCTCCTCCTACAACGCACGCATCTAAAGCTAATATACGAACAGCTGCTCTAATTTCGTCTCCTTGAAATTGCGAGAGCAAAATTGGGAAGTCTAGATATTTAGTTAATGGCGCACTTTAAAGACAATGTCAAAGATGTTAAATTATCAGCAAAATTTTGTAACTTTATTTGATCATCAATATATTTATCAATTATTTTCCAAAAGAGACCTACATAGCGAAACATGGGAAGATCAACACTGCACCAATAGGCATCACTGGTCCGGTAGACACGAGCGTTTACTTCGAGGAACTAAGAAATTAGACCTTTCTAGCAGTACATATATTTTCACATAGCGATCAACCGACCAAAACTTATTTATAATTCTCAAGGTCTGCATTTTTGTACTAAAATTCGTGTTAGCAGGTAATCGCAGAAGTAGTTGAAGGGTCAAATCGACCTATTCCATTCCTTATGTCATGCATGTATAGTCAGAGAATATTCCATCAGAGAAAAAATCTCAATGTTTGCTGAAATATTCCAGCGATCCTTCTCCCAATCAATATTGTATATATTGGCCTGATTTAATACTGTTGACTCATGGCGGCGAAATTGAAAATAACCACTCAAAGATAATATATACTGTATTTGTAGTTAGGTTATGGGGTTTTGTACAAATTCGACTTCAACTTTCTTCCCGTTTCTTCGGTGAGCGTGACGGAAGCCGTTAAAATACAGATACTTTCGATACATTTGACTAATCTGGCAGACATATCCATTGTACTTGCACATGCATAAATACTCAAATACACACATATTTGTTGAACGCGACGTTAAGCCTCAACTCTCTCTCTCTCTCCATACATACATGTACGAACACTTATATTGATAATTTTGCAGAGCAGCCTTTGCTAAGATATGAAACAGTATTCTATTCTATACTTACAGCCTTCTGTCGAGTTAGTGCTTGTCTCGATGATCAATCCTGCCAGGAATTGATCTGTGTAACACGTGTGTCTGCGCGACAACCCACAATTGAAGCGCAGTGTCGATTACGCGCGCATGCGCATTGGACGACTGGGTTTTACCAGTGTTACGAACATACACACGCTTTTGTGTTCATGTTTTTATCACTGCGAGCACCCAGTGTGGTATGACAGGTACATTCGGGCAACAGGTGGTTGATTCTCTGTAAATCGTATTCAGATACTAGTGACTGAGCAGTACATTTGTATCACTTATTCAATCACGAAATATCGCTTAATGTATTATTACATGATACTAGTAGTAATCTGTCTGCATTATTTTCTATAATTTTCTCCCATTCTATATGCTTGAACTACTAGACCCATGCATACGCTTTCAATATCGTTTGTCAAAAAGTTGACATTTTGGAGACATGGGCATATACATCTGGAAAACTAGGGAACTGTGTGCGGTAAACGATTCTTGGGAAATGAGTTTAATGTTGATCAACATCTAAGGCCATCGCAGACTGTTGATTTATTAGTTATATATTCTATAAAGATAATCTATAGGTATTTATCCGATGTATACTACATAGTGTTTTATATCTTTATTTTTCTAGAATATGTAAATAATAAATTACTAGTTTCCGATGTCCTTAGGTCTTACAGTTTGCTGGTTAAAATGAATTTCTGAATCGGTTTAGGAGCATGCATCACGCTTTTACTGCGCATTTTCATTTGAACACCATGGATCACACAGCCTTCAAACAAATCACAGCTCAGAGTTGAACATAGCAGCAGCTATTCCACAGACACACAATATTCTTATTTTACCCACGTCGCGTGATACCTACCACCAAATCGGAGAAATGTGGTGTGAATGGGTTTAGTTTTATAGCGTTGTAGATCTAATAATATAAACACAATATCCTAAAATACCGCCAGTTTCGCGCCTTATTCATTCCACTCACAGAAAAGGTATTTTAAATAGGTATCACAGATCACAATTTCCCTGTGCTTAAATATATGGGATACCCGTTTTGCCATAATCAGTGAGTATTCCCAATTTTTACACGGCAAAATTAGTATTAAGGATGTCCGCTGATGGTGAATGAAAGTAATTAACTTTATAAATAATGTGTGTTGTTGTATTCATAACTGTGTGATATGAGGGAAAACAAAGAAAAGGGTATAGGTTCGTGTGTATTTATTTTAGCTTTGGACAATGTTAAGTGGACTGACCCTTGCTCTTTTTGATATCACAGAAACGGTACTTAACACATATGGTTCTGAAGCATATTCATGAAAAATTCATATAAATAATATTTATCTTTTTCTTATATTCTGTTTGGAGAGTATCACAACATCTATCAAAATTTATCAAATTGGATGAATATAACTGCGAAAATTATCGCTTAGAAGACATTTAATGGAAATCCTTATCTCTTAACCTAAAAAAGGGAGGTAACTTACTGGGAAAACATAAGAAATGGACGCCAATGCCCAACTTCAACAGCGGACATCCTTAATCCTACCTACCTTACCAAACTTTCTCTCCAATCTCCGAACTTTCAGCAACTTCTTAGTTTATGACATTGGGGTCATTTTGAGCCTATTTGGATGACCCCCGAGTAGAAGATCATCGATTAGTTCAAGCTGACGGCATTGTGGGATACCAGTAAACAGATGTTTTCGTCATCTTTCTTCAAAATTCCTGCATTTGATCGATAAAAATTGGGCAAAACCTATTTTGTTCACATCAGTCTATTATTTACTAATTGATCATGCAGGTTTTGCAAAGAAAACACACAAATAAAAAAAAAGTCAAAAATCTGACTGAAAAAAATGACCAAAAAATGCCTGTTTTGAAGATGACGTCATATTTTAGAGGATCTAGGCCTGGACAGGTCCCCAAAAAAACAGACCATATAGGGTTCATCTGAGGGTATATAGGAGAAATGCGGCAAGCAAACCAGAATGTTAATGAGTGTGACCACTGGGGTGCAAAATCGGCGGTTTTATTGGATTATCGGTACTCTGCTATCTCTGCAATATTGTCTATACAGTCGTCATGTCCGACAAGAAATATCCAGCCGTCGTCCATAAACAAATTTCGCGTCCATATCAGATTGACACTTTCATAAGTGGATTCTATGGTGGATTCCAAGCAAAAATCAATTAAAGACATCGCAAATGCTGTCTATATTTCGCCAACAGGGAAGCTGTCGTAGGTTTTCGATGGTATCATGCTGTCCCTAACAACAAATCCGTATCACGGACCAATATTCTTCAATACAACTATTGCACGTCAATGCAAGTTGTTGAAAGTTACTATCGATGAAGGGATAGTTAACACTCATGGCATTTTAATTGTTTCTCTACTCGTAGAACCGGTGCGACATTTAGGCCTTTCCATTTTATAAAGATAGGGGAAATATTTGCGGTCTCTTTGAACGCACATATATACATCCTGATTTGAAGTTACAGCTGATTGACAGCCTGGAATAATAAAAAATTTCACAGTATCATTTTTAAATGGTATTGTATAATGCTGGAACAGACAGGGGCAATACTTCTCTATATTAGCAAATACGATACATTTGTTTAAAGTATACAGTTGGTTTTATGAAGTTTCCATGAAATCATGGATATGTTTGCGAAACAAGTGTTCAATGGCCGGACTGGAAAATCTATCAGAGAATGCAAACAAATTATAGTTCCGCCTTTTAGATTAGAGCGCTGTAATATTTCGGGGTACCAGCATACGTGTAGTATACAATGATAAAAACTTTCGGACTAGATGGGGGTTTTGAGTAAGATGGCTTTCGGCGATAGAGGACGGGATGGTGACACACCCCCAGGCACTGGCATACACATGATACATGTCGTTAAAAGCATCAGAATACATAGGGTTAATTATGGGTTCATACATCGTGTGCGTTATGGGGTGCTTAGTTTAAGAGATGTATGGTAGGTCTAGTACCTAGGAGTGCGGATTACCAGCTGAGAAGGATCAATATGAGAGTACTTTCAATGATTACAACTGCTCAGACAAGTCTAGACCCTGGACCTGAAGCAGACGAATAGTTCCCTGGAATTTTGTTTTATACAATTAAATAGTCATTTAGATTTCAGCCATGTTGACATTCTAGTGTTGTCACAATTTGTAACCTTCCTAACCGTTAGTGTACTGACAGCAGGAGGTACATGTATAAAATCTGATGCCATGAGAGTTTGCACCCAGCATAGCTCCAGTCCATCCAATGATATGAATTTATAATTGTATCCCATATTGATTCTTGTCTGTACACTTTCTATAATTCCCTGCTAAAAATGTAAAATAGTTTACAAATAGCCCAATATACTCATAATAAAAATAGACCCCTTTCAGTGCCGTAGGCTCTATTTTTCATTCAAATGCATAAACAAAGGAAGCATGACTTACCTTTCACCAAAAAGATAAATCTTACTGCAAAGTCTCTGTAACAATATTTGTTCATAATTGATGAGAAATTATGTCAAAACCACCTTTTAAAGTGAGCGAAATTCAGCTCTTAGACGGAGATACGGTCGTCCGAACACCTACACATCTCAGATTGGCCGGAAGCTTATACGCTAAGCTGCGACTGCTGGCGGACACATGGTCAGCTTAGCGCAAGCTAGTTAATTCTGTCTGGGTTTTGCAAATATGGCGTTCATACGAGCGAGATTTGCAACATTGTGATGTTTTCTCTACAATATATCCTACGGAATAGATTAAATGTGGATAATAAACTGAGAATGTTGCAAGGGATGTCAGCACAAAACTCGAAAGTAACACGGAGGAGAAATTTCATCATATCTCCATAATACGTGACCTCACCTAGCTTGGACTAGCAGGTAAGAGAAAACCATGCACATTCGTATATTTAATCTTTTACAGCCTGCAGTCTGAAATGACGGGAGTTTTGGGGATAACAAAACACATCGTAGATTCGAAATGGGAGACCGAACTAGATACAAACACCAGATAAACGGGAAGTATATAATTATAATTGGTGAAATGGGAAAATTTTAACGAAATATTTGTCATTGTACAAACTTCTTATCTTGACATTTTCCGTAATATTCCAATTTGGACCACAACCGCGTTTTATAAATTATAGTGGCAATTGCGCGACCCATACACGGTAGTTAACTTCTTCCCAGTTTTGCATAAGGCCTCTTCTTAAATTAAAAAAAGTTATGGCATTGAAACACCGGAATTATCATTATTTAATAAAATAGTCCAGTGAATATTACTTCTATATGCTCACAGCTTACATTGGCAAAAAAATAACTAACAACAACGAAGATGTTTTTGTTGAAAATTTTACAACTTTATAAAGCCAAAGAAGCTTCGTTTGACTCATTTTCATACATTTTATTGGGATTCCGGAATATTTGAAAGAAGTTGAAGGGAGTGAACGTCCTTCCCTGGCGAATTCTTCAGCTATCTTATGTCCTGGAATGATGGCATCCATATGTCCATTCAGTTAATATATAGTTACAGACAGTTTTTCGTTATTACGCGAAATCCAACATATTTCCAGCCTAATACAATTCATTGTGGATAGCGCTCTATGGTGTGGGCCTCAGGCCACTAAAAATAAAAATCCCGATCCGTTTAGGCGATCCGTGCCAGAGAAGTGAATTGCGTTCAAGTTTTTCCTGACCCTGATGCGACGAATAATCGCGAAGGCCAGTTGGAGTATATGTTCGAAAAAGATCAAAAGTATGTCGTCATTTGTACGAGAGCGCATAACTCAAAATCGATATGGGCAACCCCAACGAAGTTTTTGTTAGCTTTTAGAACATGAATTGAAGTACTTCTTGCTGGAATATGGAAGTTGCGTGACCCTCGGCTGTTGGGATCACTTAGTGTTGGAAATTGAACACTGGATCAGGCATACGACGCAAAGTTAAGTATTTTTGGCTGACTTGAGTGATAATAAGGCTTGTGTATTATCCCGAGGACAAACTTTTACTAACCGTTTTAGTAAAATGTATGAAAGGTCAGACACTGAAGCGTGGAGACGTGTGTGACTTTACCGTGAGAATCTTTGGAGATATTTTGAGTGAATTGACTAATGATTACTCGCGGAAGTTTTCTAAATATTATAGTTGTTTGCCGTCTATATCACTCGTGTATTTCAAATTTATACTTGGCGAATTGTTACAGGAATCAAGGGGTTCGCAACGCTGACTGCCTCCTGAAAAGTATCAGAAATAATGGTACATTGACCGAAAGGGGTAGTGTTCTTGAAGCCTCCACCCAGTCCCAAGTGAGGCGGTTCTATCTGTCACTGCTTTGATCAGTCATGTAATATTGGATAACGAGTAAAATTCCACTAACAATGCTTCAACCTGTAGATAGAGGCTGTATTTTTTAGCTTTGACGAAATAAACCTTTTTTCAATGTTTTGGATGGACTAACGGACATTTGGCCATATTTAGCCGAGCTCAAGAACATGAGATACTCATAAAAACCGGAGTGGACGGTGGTTTTGTGATAATAAAGTGTTTGGCTTGAATAGATACGCTCGATCTCGGTTAATGACGATCAAAAATGGCAGGGCTGTCCACGCTTTGTTGTTGTACTTGGTAGGTGGGATAGGGTCAGATTTCCTTGTATAGTTAATCTGCGCTCTTCTTGAGCTGCAACTTTTAGGATTTTATATGACTAGAAATTATTTTCCTGTCAAACCGTTCCAAATTTGACAGTTTCATATGTCTGTTTTTTTTATAAAACCAAACATTAATAATAGCAATCGCACAAAATAGGTGGTTTTAGGGGGTAAAACACGATATTCATAAGGAAGGCTGAAGAGGTCGTACTCTGTGTTGAAAAAGGGGCGAATGTGAGGATCATCACAGTATTTGCTATTTGGGCTCTGGAGAAGGTGGCTTGAGTCATACATGATATCATTGTTACACTCATAAACTTGCGTGAGGAAGTCAAAAAGTGTTGTGTCATGATTTCGAACCTCATAATTCGTCAACCGCTAAGCGAGCGAATCTCAATGAAATTTTCTAAATTCTATGACGAAATGCCCCAGATAAAACGCCCACGCCTAGTATTAATATGATTTGGCTAAATTACCTACTCCAGTACGCTCCAGATCACTAACAAAAATAGGCCCGATCCGTTGACCCCTTTAAACAGTCTGTGCCAGAGAAGTGAGTTTTTCTGCCAGAGAAGTGAATTATGGAAGTTAACATTACCCTCCGTGTAAGTATTTTATTGGTCTGGTAGCACCGCGGTCAAAGGGAGACTGCCTTCGTCATATGACGTTCGTGTATGTATACATGCGTGACAATGTGCACGTTGTCCTCAATTAAAAAAAAAGGCTTGAGTGATAATAAATTCGTTGTTCAAGTTTTTCCCAGAGTGTGTGATTTATAACTTTTGATACACCCAGGGGAAAACTAGAATAACTAATATTATCGGCCACATTCACTTGGATTCCGGACTCGGAATGTCCCAGTTATATTATCTCCGGACGATATATACCAGAATCTGTATTATTCCGAGGGAAAACTTTATGAAATACTATGTCCGATAGTTATAACAGGCTGGTTTAAATTTTTCGGAGGACAAAATTCACCGGTTAGCATTGCCCACGCAATTAACAGGTAAAACAACATAATTTTGCTAAAAGAAAAAAAAAACAAAAAAACAAACAATTACTTGCAACCTAACTTATAAAAAAGTAACTGGCTTGAAATTTTCCAGACTGTTCGTGCTATCATCGCGTTATGTCCTTTACGGGGTCCAAACAAGGAAGCCCCCTGCATTTACATGGGGCCCGGTCTTCAATCGACTGATCGGTCGAGGTTTGATTTGACTGGATTCGCTGAGATGATGCCCATGTTGATTGGGTCGAATATACTCTCATATTTGCATCAAATATACCAATATGTAATACGTAGTGTTACACAGAACGTTATATTTACCATACATTTACTGTAGCAGAAAATGCTTGCGAAGGCCACTAAAATATATAGAGAATGTATGGAAAATTATTGTAGAAACCATTCAACATACATTTCTCGTACATCTTAGGGGCCTTGTCAAGCATTACCCACTGCATCAAATATATGCTGAATAGAAGTTTTGGATAGTGCCTAAATGGTATGGTATAGCTGTTTATTGGAACAGTGTAAAGCAATGCAAAGTAATGGAACACGGAGCAATGCGAAATTAGTATAAATTTAATGTTATTAATTATCAGTATCTAATTATTAATAATTATATTCGTAATAGAATACAATAATAGTGAGGTGAACAATAATAACATTGTGATGAACACAAACGATAGTCAGCTGGACGACAGGACAAGAGAAGAAAATTTGCATTGCACAAATTTGGCTCGAACCTGTGACGCTGAGATATGGCTTGTGATATTTACCAGACACCTTACCCATTACACTACCGAGAAGACGATGCAAGATATCATTTTCTGCACACACGGACAATACCCATGCGGGTCGTAGTAAGCCTGCATAGTTGTAACGGTTAAGAATGTACCACAGTTAAAACTATCCGCTCGCATTGAATACTATTTACTATAGAACAGTTTCCATTGGTATTAATTAAATCATACAACAATAACCAGTTACGACTGTTCCACGACAGAATTTCGAATAGTAGGACAGAATTCCCAAGGAGATGAGGGTCCTTTGGACTGAGTGTCCACAGGAAATTCATCACAGGGGACAGTCTAAACCTCGGGCGTACTGACAAGAAGTCGCATGCCCCCACTGGACAATGTACTGACTGCATACTGCAAACTGCATCCCAAGAACCAAAGTTCGGTGATCAATTATTTGTACCGGCACGATCGGTATTATAAACAATGAAAGCTCGTGTGAAACATGGGAGAAGAGCATTTCCCCGAATACATGTGTAACACATAAATTGGTACTCACAGGTTTTAGATCTCCCTAAAATGGGCACACCCTCTATTAGGTGTGGCAATTTTTTTAAGAATGGGACAGAGGGTGGGGAATCATCCGTGGTAATAGCGCCTCTGAGAAGGGATTTCTTTACTAATGGCAAAACCCAGTGTAAGGCAGTACAAAACTTAATTTTGTGTTTCACAGACCCGCCAACATTGAAAAATTGAATATCAGAATAAAAATAAAATTTCAAATTGCCCCTTTTATTTCTCTACGAAAATTGGAACATTAAGATTTCAACCTTTTTTTCATTCCTGATTGTATGAAATAAGCTGTTGTATTCTATCTGAAATAATGCCGGCAAATAAAACTGGCAGACAACTGGAAGTCAGCAAACTGTTTTTGTAAAAGGCTGCTAATAGTGAGTGGATAGAATTTAACGTCGCTTTCAACCATATTTCAGCTATATCACGACGAACCAACTAAGCACCCCCCAGCCCAGTTGTGTTCCTGCTACTTCAAAGAAGAAATCTGTGAAGCAGCATGGAACCAGACACCCTCCATCCACCCTATAAAACACTGAGGACGGCGCACAAGACACAGACAGGTTGCTTACATGTGATATTACAGTGCTAAACATCACATTATGAAAGTCCTGTTCTTCACAGCAAAATGCATTGAAGCAATGCTGCTAATAGTACTTAGGCAACAACGGCATTCAACATAAATCGGGAACCTTCACTGGCTGTGTGATCTATCACTGTGTCATGGTACCCATATTCTGAGAGTGACGTGGTATGTCAGAGCTTGGAAATGGTGGATGTTTCACCAGTTCAGCCGATATGTCATGGTTTAATTTACTGTTGAAGCATGAGGCTGTTGCAACACACGCGAACAACCGCAATGTTGATGATAAGAATGTTAGATTTTAAGTGTTTGTTGATAGTTAAAAGTATGTGACTTAACATACAGTTTTTAAAGTCAGACATTCATGCACTCCGGATTCATCATCAGTTGCATATGTGGTATTAATTTAGAAAGCCAAGCTATATTTCATGTTATATCATAATATAAAGTATAACCTTGAAAAAATAGGTTTAGTTAACTGGGATAGGCTTCTAGTCGGTCACCAATTGCACATGTATTATGAATTTGGAGAGCCTATTTTAACTTCTTTAAAAATTACTGCTAATGTTACATTTAACCTTAATAAAACAGGTGAAGTCATTTTAATAAGGCTTCTGATCCTCACTATCTGCATATGTGGTATGACCAGAAAGATGAACAGACAGACAGAGACACAGATGACATGCACACTTCAGTTCCATTTGAGGAGTCATTCCATATTATCTTCAAAGTCTAAATATTCTGTCAAAATGCATCAGAACCATTTTACTTAAATTATATACAAAAATGTCCCAGGTGAGATATACCATATAGCAGGAATGTAGAAGTTCCACTTCAAAAATCTTTCCAGTTTTTCAGTCTAAACATAGTTAACAATAGTATAACTATGCTGTCAAAATGCAATGATACATGTATGTGCCATTTCATCTCTCAAGTTTCAAGCAAATTCTGGGGATCTTCACACGAACAAAAAACAAATGAGCATTAACAAAGTGATAATTTGTGATTTTACTCATTCAAAATTGGCCAGAATGCTTCTCCAGACATCTGGAAGCCAAGCTCTTCAAAGTCACTGGACACTAAACTTGTTATTGGGATAACCATACCACTGTTCAAATAGGACCAGATTATTATTATCAGTATTGGAGAGAGAAGAAGCACTGATTATGTTTACTTTGTTGACACAAGCACTAGTCCCCCTTATGTCAACCACTTCAGATTAATCACTTGAATGAAAAGCAAACAGGCATACACTAGGTAGGCCTAGCTGATTTCAAGCTGTCTTAAATCCTTGCGCTTCTTCATACAGTATCACACCAGACTGATGGCAGGTTGTTTTCTCTGACCACATTTTAGCACGTTTGTTTGTTAGCAGGGTCTGATTTAACCTGGACTTATTTAAATTTAGCTGTAAAAACCCCCACTGCCACATATATGCCAGTGTTAGCAGCACCAATGTCCTTTCAATCCATTTTTAAACTATAATGTTAATTAGATTATGAATTGTAAAAAAGAATGCATTATGAAATATAAATAAAGCATTATGGTGATGGGTCACGAAATCCATATGGGAGGTCAATTCTTTAAAATCCTTCGTCTGTCTAACAAGATCACAATAATAAACTTCACGAAGAGCCAATAAATTGTGCTGTATAAGTCTACTGTCTGCAGTGCTACCCAATGATGAACAAATATCACAAAGCTACATGATGAAGCAAAATCCCCAGATCTGGCATGGGAATGTAGGTATTGGACTAAGTCCTGAGAATTTCACGTATTAAGAAAAATGGCCATTTGGCTTACAAGAGATGTGTGTTATAACACTGGGAATGTTATATTCATGTTAGGCAAATTAGAATTACTTTTTCTTAATGCGAAGAAGTAAATTTCAATTTTTGTGAAAAAAATCTTATTTTGAGATGCAAAAACGTGCCTCCATGTTTTCGCCAACACCACCAGAATCTTGTCAGTCCTTTGTCTGTCTTGCAAGATCAGTATACCCAAATTTCATGGAAATCAAACAAGTTGTTTAGAAGATATCATGTTACATATGTTTACCTGAATTCAAGTCTATAGTGCCACCTAATGATGACCAAATACCACGAAAAACAAGCAGGTGAAACCTAAAGCCATAGGGAGAAGGCAGATAAGATTTCAATGGAAAAAAAATTAATCATGATAATGGTTAAGAAGGTTTTGACGTTAAGTCAGATAATTGAGATTTTTCATTTGAATGGCAATTTGGTTCCCACCGAAAGGGAATTATTTATGCTTGG
>JAVTVY010029984.1:0-13047 GCA_036873755.1 Hanleya hanleyi
ACATCTGCGGCATGGGTGCATCTTGTTTTTCTCGTCTCACCACGTAGAACACGATGGGATCTCGAGGTCAAGCGGTGAATTTTTTTAAAAGTCCAGGTACGTCTGAGGGGTGGATAGGTATGGTTGGCCATCCCTGCCACAATTCCTCATTTACAGGGTGCCTGTAAATAATATATACCATGGTATAAAATGCCAAGCCTGCCATAATTCGTATTTACAGGATGCCTGTAATTATTTTGTACCATGGTACAAAATGCCGAGCCTGCCATAATTCGTACTTACAGGATGCCTGTAAATCGCCAAGCCTGCCACAATTCGTATTTACAGGATGCCTGTAATTATTTTGTACCATGGTATAAAATGCCGAGCCTGCCATAATTCCTATTTACAGGATGCCTGTAAATCGCCAAGCCTGCCACAATTCGTATTTACAGGATACCTGTAAATAATATATACCATGGTATAAAATGACGAGCCTGCCATAATTCCTATTTACAGGATGCCTGTAAATCGCCAAGCCTGCCACAATTCGTATTTACAGGATGCCTGTAATTCATTTTAGCCGTAAGTCGTAAATTTTCGCCTTCTTATTACTTCCACCAATGATATGCGCTTTTACAAATTTGGTGCCGGACTTTACACAACCTCCAAACAGGGTCATCTTCCCTTCTGCCTGTCGATTGACCCTGCCCTCAGTCAATTTACATATAGCCAAAACATCATTTCACAAAACCTGAATTTTACCAGCCAAAAACAGTCCACATACTAAATACGAGGATATATAATTTCGCAGATGTAAATGTGCGGGAACATTTAATTACGACAAAGCAAGCATCGCTGATTTGTTTTCAAACAAACGACCGTTAGCCTTGATCATGGAGCTTACTGTAGATGGAGGAATAACATCTTATCAGTCTCATCTACCACCGTCTCAGTTTAATCCGTTTAGAACCCTGCTCAAAGAAATATCAAAGCAAGCAGGCTAGATAATGAGGTCTTAATCTGTTGACACTGCTGGTTTTATTGCTCTCGGCCTGTCCTGTGTGTTCAGATCTGGCCACTGACAGCAATCAAGGGTTACAGTAATCTGGGCGGAGATAAACTACAACCAACCGTAAACCGACCAATCTGTAAATAATGGTTGTATATTGGAAATCATGGTAGCCAGGAAATCAGGCTCGGAAAATGATGCCTCTTGGTGCAAAAAAAAACATTGAAATCCGTCCACTAGATCCAGATTTATGGACGAATGAACATATATATTCAAGCTGAGTTAATTGTTCTCGTAAAATAAAATATTTTCCGGAGACTTCCGGATAATATGAATGGACACATTGGCGAGATGGCTGGCTGCTTTGCACATTCTGACATTCGATTTGGGTGCTCACACGAGCGAAAATCGCCTTTTAACACATTTACATTATCAGGATTTAACTCCCTAAAACATGCTCATACCACCACGGAACATTGCGGAATTAGCCGAGAGTCCCTGAAAGCCTGGTCAGTCAGCCCACCATGTGGTAAGCTAAGCGGTCATAAAATAATCAAGGGGCTTAGTTTTATCACTGTCGGCGGCCAAATTTTGACCATTGATGTCACGGAGAGTGATCTCTCAATCTATATTAGGCCCCATGCCTTGATGTAGTCCAAATGTTGTTGTTGTAAAGAGATGAACAGTTATTTAAGTACTTGATTAATTCTGGTTAATTCAAGTTGTTGGGATACCGAGCAGTTCGGATAATCTCGCACGTTTAATCTCTAGCAAAGGCTACATGACTTGGTGAAGACTCACTGTGCGAAGACTGCCAGGGCGTTTTTTCGCCCTGTATAATTTACTGAGGGCAGGGTCGATCGACTGACAGGAGGAGAGATAACCCTGTTTGGAGGTTGCGTAAAACCCGGCACCAAATTTGTAAAAGCGCATATCATTGGTGGAAATGATAAGAAGGCGTAAATTTACGACTTACGGCTAAATGAATTACAGGCATCCTGTAAATACAAATTATGGCAGGCTTGGCGATTTTATACCATGGTACAAAATAATTACAGGCATCCTGTAAATACGAATTATGGCAGGCTTGGCATTTACAGGCACCTTGTAAATACGATTTATGGCAGGCTTGGCATTTTATACCATGGTATATATTATTTACAGGCATCCTGTAAATGACGAATTGTGGCAGGGATGGCCAACCATAGATAGGCCCATACTGGCGTAGTGGACAATGTTTGTCCCACTGGAAAACCCACTCTTGGACATTTGCGGTATGGGTTCTGGCATCTGTGTTTCTCGTCTCACCACGTAGAACACGATGGGAGGGGTCCCGAGGCCATTTTTGTTAAGTCAATGTGCATGTAGCGCTGGGGTGAACGTCTTGGAGCCTAGGTGAGCCCCTAGTGGTCCGATGGGGTCGAGTGAGGTATCAGTGTGAAGCACTCGTGACGAAGCATCCGACTGGATGGGTGTGACGTGGAACTGACGTCATTCTGTGCATGCGCAGTAGACAAAGGGGCATGGGAATGGACGTTTTGGGGTCGAGGTGGGCCTCTAATGATCCGATTGGGTCGTGGAGGGTGTCAAAGTGAAGCGCTCCTCCAGGGCGGGTGCATGTAAAATTAGGATTGGGTTTGAACCTATAAAAAGCGAAAACACAGACTTTACCCCTAAAATTGGGAAAACTCCTATTAACCAGGTCTAGAGGGGCTAATATGGCTTCCCAGCGGATCGGGATCCGCCGCGAGAGGCAGGATGGATTAGTGGGTGTATGTAAATTAGGATTGGGTTTGAACAGATAAAAAGCGGAACACGGACTTTACCCCTAAAATTGGGAAAACCCCTATCAACCAGGTTTAGAGGGGCTAATATCCAGCGGATCGTGGCCTGCCGAGAGAGACAGGGTGGGTTAGTGGGTGTATGTAAATTTAGGATTGGAGTTGAACCTATAAAAACGGAACACGGACTTTACACCTAAACCATGGGGAATCATGGATGTTTTGGGGTCCAGACCATCCCTGGTCCAAATGAACTCCCACTGTTACACCATAGCATAACGCCTTAACGCCATGATCTTAACGCCTTATCATAACGCCCTAGCTTAGCGCCTTGACGCCATGATGCATACCGATGAGATAAAGAAAGATCGGATAGGCCAGGATGCTGTAACGGCAACATGTCCTGGAACAGCTCTTTGCGCATTTTAATCGCATTTTGCAGGGCCTCGGTGGGTGATAGTCCCGTATCCTCTTCCAAGTGATGCTTGGTCTTCATGATGGACCTGTGCGTGGAGTCGCCTTTCATTTCAAACAATATCAGTCTATACCGTTCATAGATCGCCATGGCTGTTTTCCTGATGCAGGGGCGCATTTTGATGTACGCCTGTTGTAAGCTATCCTGTCCGGCCTCTCCGAACGCCGCGGCATAAATGTGAACAGCTTCATGCACAATACGATCTCAGACGGTAGGTTCTTCCTCACTTCCTTGGGATGTAGGCTGACTATCTGAGGTCAAGCTCTCCGTATCAGTCGATGGTCCGTCAACGCCCAGCTTAACCCTGCAACGCCCTGGTGAAACAGCTCAAAAGCTTTGATTGTTCTAGATATTCCATGGAATTGACACTAAATCATCGGAATGCAGTGACGCCCGTCAACGCCCGTCGTTACGCCTTACGCCTTAACGCCTTAACACCCTATAGTAACGAGCTCTAACGCCTTAACGCAAGTATGGTACACCCGCACCTTGGTGTATTGCCCTACGGGCTATAGGGTGCAGAGTGTACCACACATGCGTAAGGCGTTAGAGCTCGTTACTATAGGGTGTTAAGGCGTTTAGCTAGAGCGTTAAGGCGTTAAGATGAGGCGTTAAGGCGTTAAGATAGGGCATTAAGGAGTTGAGGCAGGCGTTAAGGCGTAAGGACGGGCGTTAAGATAGTTCACTATGGCGTAACGACGGGCGTTGACGGGCGTCAATGCATTTCGATGAATTAGTGTCAATTCCATGGAATATCTAGAGCAATCAATGCTTTTGAGCTATTACCCAAGGGCGTTGAAGCGTTAAGCTGAGCGTTGTCGGGCGTTACTGTCCATAAAAGCAAGCGTATCCCAAAAATGTGCACAGTCAACGTTCAACCGTCAACATGGGTTATACATGCTATGAGTGCGAACGCACGTTCACCACTATTACGATATGATACGACACCAGAAGAATATACATGGGATTGAAAGCGGATGCTGAGAATATGCCAGCTGATTATGAGAGTCCACCGACAGATACCGAAACGGAGACTGCTGAGAATCTATCTACTGATACGGAGAGCTTGACCTCAGATAGTCACCCTACATCCCAGGAAAGTGAGGAAGAACGTTAACCTACCATCTGGGATCGTATTCATGAAACTATTCATACTCATGCTGCGACGATCGAAGACGCCGGACAGGATAGCTTACAACAGGCGTACATTAAAATGCGCCCCTGCATCAGGAAAACAACCATGTCGATCTATGAACGGTATAGCCTGCTACCGTTTGAAATAAAAGGCGACCCCACGCACCGGTCCAACATAAAGACCAAGCGTCACTTGGAAGAGGATATGGGACTACCATCCACCGAGGCCCTGCAAAATGCGATCAAAGGGCGCAAACAGCTGTTCCAGGACATGTTGCCGTTGCAGTATCCGACGACGATTAGAACGAACCTATCAGAGCGAACATCGTCGAACATTGAACTTTCTGGAATGGCGGCTTCTGATTGGACAAGAGCAGCCGAGAATAGATCTAACGAGCAAGAACGAATATGACAGATGCAGCGTCAAATGGCGGCTTCTGCTTGGACAAGAGCATACTTGAATTGTAAACATATCCAACGCGGCTCCCCCAGCTTGGGTATGATATAGCATTGGGAGAGAATAAACTTTATGTTATGCTAGGGCATTAAGGCGTTAAGATGAAGCGTTAAGGCGTGAAGATAGGCGTTAAGGCGTTAACCCTATCTGGCCTGGGCTTTTTGGGACCTATCCTGGCCTGGAGGGAAACGAAATGCCCCCCCTAATTATTTTTCTTACTCCTTGAGCTAGGGGGCTGAAACTTACTTACTTGGGTCAAGCTCTACCAGAAAATGTAAAAAAAATCCAAGATGGCCGCTTTGATGACGTCACAGTGACGTCATTTTCAAAAACGGCATTTTTTGGTCGATTTTCCGGTCCGATTTTTCGATTTTTTTATTTATGAAATTTCTCCGCAAAAACTACATGATAAATTAGTAAATATTAATATGATGTGAAATAAAATAGTTTTTGCCCACTTTTCGTTGCGGAAAAGCAGAAATTTTGAAGAAATATGACAAAAACATCATTTTTCTGGTACCTGACGTGGCCGCCATCTTAAATTTACCCATGATCCTCTGCTCAATATGATCAACTTAAAAGTCAAGGAGTTTCAGCTCTCCATTTTTTGTCGTTCCGGAGATAGCACAGAAAGTTAAGATAGGCGTTAAGGCGTTGCGTGGGATTTCCCTTCTCTCGCTGCAAATATTGCTATGCATATAACCTTGAAGTGCCTGGGGCATTGTCAGTACCTCCGAAACGTCCCTTTCTCTACTGCTCGTCATTGGGTATGCGCACGCGTACCACCGCCAGTCTTACTCTATCCGATAAGAGCTTCAATATGATACCACTCATGTTTGGATTCAGGCTGGGGCTAATGGTTTACAAACGACTTTATATGACCTCTACCAGGTAGCGAGAGCGAACATGGCCACCTCTCCCCAAACGCGCTCGTTTGCACTTCATAATATCCCCTTTCTCTACTACTCCCTGAGTTCGCAGGCGCATTTCACACCCAGTTTGACTCTAGTCTACGAGCCAGACATGACCGCCTCATCGCGGAGGAATACCGCGGAGGAATTGTGTGACGTCACTAGCTCCACTGCTGACTCTCGTATTTATGGTGAGGTTCCGAAAGGGCGCGTAGACGCCTCTTGACACTTTGAAAGAGTATTTAGATGCCATTTGACCTTTGAGTGCACTTTGTGACATCACTTCCGGTTCCGGTCGTTGACCTTTGACCCTGCGCACCATTTTATCTAGTATTGTGTGCATGCGCAGGTGTCAAAGGTCACTTCCGGTCATGTGACCGAAACCGGAAGTGACGTCACAAGGTGCTCTCAGAGGCCAAATGTTAAAGGGTCTCGAAATGCTCTTTCTATACTACTTACACGTGTATACAAGCACCCAAATAACTCGAGATCACAACGCACACGAATACTCAGTGTGTATTATTATTATATGCATTGTCAAAAACGAAATTCACAACATGTTAACTGCGGCGCACTTTATACCGCTGGCATATATCGTACAGTTTCACTCAGAAGGTAGAGTTCCGTTGCTCATTCGGTTGGCGTACATACTAAAATCTCTGCTCGGTACCGGTATAGGGTTTTCTCAAAATGCAAGGTGTTTCCAGCAAAGCGTCTCTTGTTCTCTAGAAACAGTTCCGAAGTAATCCATCGTTCGCCGTTCGTATCTTCATATATAGTTCTTCATTAAGGCAAGAAACTGACATGTAAACAGTTGTAATAGTACATACAAATGGTTAAAATATATGAAATATGCCCATTTTAGAGCATGATATGAAGCTGTTTATGATAATTCCACTTTAATCACAGTACTGAACCGAGAAGGATGGTTATAGGTGAAGGCAGCAGTACATTATATGATTATATATATGATTATATATAGGTCATTCAGTTATTTTCGTTTTCAAGCGCAGTGTGATTTAAACCAGACGTCTGCATCGTTACCCGAAAATGGGAATTTTCAGCCTGGGAATGAAAGTATGGCTGTTGGTGTCCATGTCATCTTTTGTTTTTGTGATATCGTACTGCATTGACACCAAATCTCGGGTTATTACTATTAGAACTTAACAAAGATTTTACTCATTTTGTGGCGTTGTTCCAGTTGATCTGTGTGAGCAGCAGTCCATTAAATGTCTAGTACCATGGGGAAATATTATGACGAAACGAGGCGATTTCATGGATACATTACGAGCACTTAGAACTTACTAATTCTTGTCGAAAATTTTACTTATCCAATTACCTCTCAATTTCCGTCCACTGCATGTATATTCACAAAATACGAGTGAATATGTGTTTGTTTTGTGTCTGTCTTGTACTGCATCAGTCCATTGTAATTACATGAGTATCAAGTGACAGTCCATTAATTGTAGGCCTACGATCAGCTCGAACTAACGCGAACCCCGAAGTCTAAGCTACTAGTCAAATTCAATGACTCTGAACTTTACTAATCATTCGGAACGTCTCGTAATTTCTCATCGACGTGAGTATCGAATAGAGAGAATGTGTTTAATCATGTTAATATATCGATGCTAATTTGTCCATTTCGTCAAATGAGTGACCGAGTGGTCAGCAAATATTTAATACCCAGTATATTTTCTCACCAGAGACAAGTTCGCCATCTCTTTAGTCCTCTTCAAAACTACTTTCCCAACTTTAGCGATGGGGTATACGTGGACGCCCATTATATATGCTGGGTGTTTCCAGTGTACTCGTGCGTATAGTAGAAAGAACATGGTGATATCAAAAAATCGCCAAATGGACTGTCGCCTCACGTATATTTTACATACAATCATCTGCTGTCTCATTTTAGCCTTGCTGCTTTTAGCATCTGGCTACAAGCAGACGTCATCCCGCCTACAGGTAACCGTAACACGACAAATGTACTGCTGCCGTCGCCTATATCACCCTTGTCGATTCAGTATTGTGTTAATCCTGAATTTTTAACGTATTGTCATCATCACGGAAACGTCCGCAATGGTATTGAAATCATCAATTCCAGCGTTACGGAATTACAAGGTACCCATATTTTTTCTTCTTCTGAACCCCTGTTATTACTCGTCCATGGGAAAATCTGTTTTGGAATATCATTTTTCTAATTCTATTACTAAGAACTGTAGGATGAGAGAAAAAAAGGGAAATACAATTGTTTTCTACGTGGTCACGTAACATTCGAAAACCGCGTTACGGAATTACAGTGAATTAACCTCCTTATGAAGACGTGTAGGTTACATATAAGTAGTGAATAAAGAGCAACTAAAGCCGCCGTTCACCCGGATGTAACTATGACGTCACAACTGGATGGTTTGTAACGAGGCTTTTGATTGGTTGAATTGTAAGTGTGAGGTTGAATTTGATTGGTTGAGGTGTCGTCCCTGTTGTAAAGCAAGATGGTGGGTGTCGGCCCTGTTGTAAAGCAAGATGGCGGCGTGGTTCGGGCATGTTCGGGCATGTTCGGGCAAAAAAAAGTTCCGGCAAAAAAAAAAAAAAAAATGTATTCATGCGCGGTGATGCGGTTTGGCCGTGGTTTTGGCGGTGATTCGGTCTCGGGAAAAAGCTTTCGCGGAGAAAAAGTAGTCCCTAGATAAAATGGTCCGATGGGGTCGAGTGAGGTATCAAAGTGAAGGTTAGGTGAAGGAGCATCTAATGGGCTGGGTGTGGGGTTGAAATATCGTCATTCTGCGCATGCGCGGCGGCCGAAGGGTATGAAAATAGCCTTTTGGAGCTAGGGGAGCCCCTAAGGGTCCGATGGGGTCGAGTGAGGTATCAAATTGAAGGTTAGGTGAAGGGGCATCTGATGGGCTGGGCGCGGGGTTGAACTATCGGCATTCTGCGCATGCGCGGAGGCCAAAGGGTATGAAAATAGCGTTTTTGGAGCTAGGAGATTGACTACTGGTCCAGTGGGGTCGAGTGAGGTATCGATGTGAAGCATTCGTGAAGGGGCATCTGATGGGCTGGGTGTGGGGTTGAAATATCGGCATTCTGCGCATGCGCGGTGGCCCAAGGGTATGGAAATAGCGGTTTTGGAGCTAGGGGAGTCACTAATGGGCCAATGGAGTCGTATGAGGTATCAAAGTGAAGCATTCGTGAAGGGGCATCTGATGGACTGGGTGTGGGGTTGAACTATCGGCATTCTGCGCATGCGTGGTGGCCCAAGGGTATGGAAATAGCCGTGTTGGAGCTAGGGGAGCCCGTAATGGACCAATGGGGTCGAGTGAGGTATCAAAGTGAAGCATTCGTGAAGGGGCACCTGATGGGCTGGATATGGGGTTGAACTATCGGCATTCTGCGCATGCGCGGTGGCCCAAGGGTATGGAAATAGCCGTGTTGGGAGCTAGGGCAGCCCCTAATGCACCAATGGGGTCGAGTGAGGTATCAAAGTGAAGCTTATGTGAAGGGGCATCTGATGGGCTGGGTGTGGGGTTGAACTATCGGCATTCTGCGCATGCGCGGTGGCCCAAGTGTATGAAAATAGCCGTGTTGGGATGTAGGGGAGCCCCTAATGCACCAATGGGGTCGAGTGAGGTATCTAAGTGAAGCATTCGTGAAGGGGCATCTGATGGGTTGGGTGTGCGGTAGGAATATCATTCTGCGCATGCGCAGATGCAATACGGAGGTCTCGTCCAATCAGAAGCGAGTATTTCAAATCCGTCCCAGAGCTCTCGTCCAATCAGAAGCAAGTATTTTGACCCGGTGCATTATGGGACATATCCAAGATGGCGGCACGTATGTTCAAGATGGCGGCACATCCGGTGTCGAAAACTGGCCATTTTGTCGGATGTGGTCACTCAGTGTCGAAAACTGGACCCTGTATGACGTCACTTCCGGGTTTTCCACTAAAAACTACCTCCAAACATAGAAGAGTTCCTAATGTTTCCTCTTAGACGTCCGTATGTTCAATCGCCGGTGTGTTTTGTGTTTTCCCGCCCCGCCCCAGCGCCCCGCAGCGCGAGCGCGCGCGCGAATTCTCCGGAAGTGCGCGTCATCCCCGGCAGTGCGCGCGCGGACGCGGGTCAAAAGGTCAAAGGGTCACCTCCAGGTCAGACGGTCCAATGTCCAATGAGACAATGTTGCGAGGTGTGAGTGAGTGCAAGAATGTATTCATCCGCGATGATGCAGTCATGTCTGGCGGTGATTCGGTCTCGGGAAAAAGCTTCCTTGCCCAATGCCTACGGACTTTACCGAAGATACACGGACTTTAACGAAAAGACACGGACGTACACGAAAAGACGCGAAGGTGAACGCCATTGTGGGAAACCTCCCACAGACAGGTCAGTACATGCATTTCTATGTTGTTCACGCATAATAAAAGGATTGATCTGTAATCTGTGTTGTTGTTGTTGTTCTCTTTTTTGGACTAACCCATCAGAATAGTACGTATCACGGACTACACCCGACGTCTAGGCGCGCATGTGTGACCTGGTCTATAAAACACGTCCCTCGGGATCCCACACCTTCATTTCTACGGTTGCAGAGCCATGGCGGAGATCCAGCCCTATGCGACTCGCATTTTACAGCATGCCACCGTGGTGAATTCATTCACGGGTTACCGAGCAGTGGTCCGGTCCATGTTTGCAGATGGCGACGACAACGAGGGACGACGCCAGATCCTGAACGAGTTCACAGAAGCGGTCCTCCACAGAGTGCACTCGATGGAGAGGCGAGCCATCACTCACCACTACTGGACTATGACAGCCATCCTTGATGCTCGGGCTATGGACCACGAGCGCTCACGCCGCAACCAGCACCGGCTGGTTGGCCTCATACTAGTCTGTGCCCTATTCACCCTGGCGCTGTGGTATTGACACTATAAATACCAGGGTCAGACAGAGTGTGTGTCATTCACCGTTCGACATTTGGGCCAAGCATGTCATCCGTCCTACGAGCCATCCTCCCCCTTACACCTTACCAGGTGGGATTATACGTTTATGAAGATTATGTGACTCTGGTGGAAGATAGTGGCGGGGATTGGAGGGCGTCCCCTGAGACTTTATCGAATACGGTGACACTACGGCGTGATGGGTGGACTAAGTTTAAACGGGTGTTGAGCGGAGAGTTAGACGGACACCTGATCCACCTGGACAAGGCCAACTACGTATACCATACTGCGCTCTACCCACGGGTGGGACGCTACCAAGAGCCGGCTCGAAGTTTCCTCCTAACTCCCTCTCTGTGGTCAGCCTTGGAGAAAAAAGGCCCTCTGGTGGACCAGTTATTTATACCCGACGATCGATCACCCCACCAATTGGCATGGGCTCATGCTATCGAACACGCACTAGATGAACCTAATGAAAAAAAAGCGGATGGAGAAAAAACTATATGTATAGAATGCGCAGAGGCTGGAATGACAGTGTCACCTGATGAAGCCACCCACACACACATGACGGGCCAGAACGATGAAGAAGAAGAAAAAATCCGTGATGAAGCCGCGGGGCCAATGGCTGAACCCCATGAACAACTACATGAACCCGACGACGATGCCATTGATTGCCCCGCTACACTCAGTCAGCCCAATGACATGACCACCTGATCCTTTGATCTCACGGGGTTCTCCCTATAAATACGAGAGACAGTGAAATCTGGTACCATTCTCGTACTGACCATGACGGAGCATATAGTACTGGCGTATTTCAGCTTGACCCCCGAGGTTTTCCTGCACGTGTATGCGGATAAGGTCGATATCATGGAGGTGGTGGTGGGAGACACGGACCCTACACAACCGTGCCCGGCTCACATTCGTCTGTCCCGGGAGGGCTGGACCAAATTCAAACGGGTGTTGTCTGGTGAACTGGACGGCGACCTCATCCACTTGTGTCACGATGTGTACATCCGACGCGGCCCTTTCTTTGCTCAATTGGCTCGGCTAGATGGAGGTACAGTGCATTTTACCCTTCACCTGATCTATGGTCTGCATTGGAAGATGCCGTGGTGGATGTGGATGAAGTGCTTATCAAGCGGTCATCAGACGAGTTGGACTGGTCATTTACCATGGCCACTGTGGAAGTCCACGAAGAAAATCAGAAAGAAACTCCGGCCCAAGATATGCCCGTTTTATAGAAGCTACAAACGATAGAGCCAGGGGTCCATCATCATTTTGTCACCATGAAGCGCTGGGGAGAGGTGCAGTGGATAACTTATACTACAGTCCCGACAGTCCGGCAGCCTATAGTGCATTGTGCGGCTCTCTATCCGAGGCGGCAAACCCCAGGGGGTACAACGTGCCCAAGTCGAGATTGGTTAAAGAAGACAAGACACCTATACCTTACATCGATCTGTCCGTCGCCATTTTCTACGGAACCGGGTCATCATTAAGAATAGATGCCCAGTGGCAAGCGGATTTGGTGGACCATGAGCGCCTTTGCCAAACAGCGATGAGAATCGGTATATCTTGACGTATCACGCGACCTCCTATCCAAGTATGCGTGGGTGGTACCCATCCGGACGAAAACGGGGAGCAAATCTCATAGCGGCGTTCAAGGACATCTTCAAGACCGGGCGCAAACCCATGTATTTGCAAACCGACGAAGGCACGGAATTCCTCAACAGACCGTTCCAACAGTTTCTGAAAGCCCAGAAGGTGTTTTTCTTCCACACGTACAACGAGACCAAGGCTTCCGTGGTGGAAAGGTTCAACAGGACATTCAAAAGGCCGCATGTATAAATATTTCACCTATAAGAATACAAGGCGGTACATCGATGTTCTCCCGAAACTGGTGAGGGGTTACAATCGAGCCTATCATCGGAGTATAGAGAGAGACCCCATTACCGTCACCCAACGCAATGAAGCCCAAGTCCGCCGTGTGTTGTACCCCAGGCCATCGCGGCGAACGACGAAGGCGGTGTACAAGGTCGGGGACCCTGTACGGATCAGTAAAGTCAAGGGCCAGTTCGAGAAAAGTTACTTGCCCAACTGGAGCGATGAGCACTTCCTGATTAAACGGCGCCTACCCCGACAGCGGCGAGTCTATGAACTGGAAGATCTCCAAGGGGAAACGTTGCTGGGGACGTTTACGACACGGAATTACAGCCTGTTGTAAAAACAGAGCACGACTACTACACGGTGGAGCAGATTTTGAAAACGGAACGTCGACGTGGCAAACTGTTTCATTTCGTAAAATGGCAAGGCTGGCCCAGTTCCTTCAATTCCTGGGCCGCGGCCAACCAGGTGAAACGACTATAAAAGCAGACCCCACTGCCGTCCT
>JAVTVY010029985.1:0-134521 GCA_036873755.1 Hanleya hanleyi
GTGAACCAGTAAAAATGTTGATATTTGTTGATTTAGAGCTAGTGGAAAACTTGATATGAATAGGCAAAGCCAGAAACGAGAGGAAGAGGTATTTCTCCGCTCGCTTCTAGGCTTTGCCTATTCATATTACGTCCAGTGTTATTCAAGTTGTAGTGCACAGCGCCACAAGCATGTCGAAACTCGTGACGTTATTATGGAACGATTAACCATGTCACAACGCAACATTGTTACAATCTGTTCCATTCTCTGCCTTGCCAGGCATTCATTTCGTTCTGCCTTGTGCCTCTCCATTTAGCGCTGCATGGGATTCACGAACTGTGCCGGAGTTGACACGCGGCCATCTGTTGCCACAGTGAACGAACATGGCGACCGTCTAACTGAGCGAATTGATATCAGTCGCTACTCACCGATATATATTTCCGCAACATATAGTTCTAGAGTAATTTGTCAAAACGCTGCCTTAAAACTGTGTGAAACTTTCGTTTTGAAATACACTGTATTTCGAGATTAAACAAATCATTTTGCGATCGGTAAAACAGTCAAATAGAGCAGGAATCCCGTAAAAAATGGCGAGACCCCGACAGGGGTTGCAGCGTACCGCAAAGCACCCTGGGAAAGGATGCTTGCTGCGACGTCCCGCAGATTGTGCGGGATGTTCGAAGTGTGACGTCATTAACGTCAACTCTGCCGTGAAAGGGAGCAATGAAGATTCCTCTCCCACGGTAGAAAGCTACCTTTGAATCCTCTGAGACAGAATACGAGTGCAATGATGGGAGAAACCTTTATTACATTTTATTATTCACATCATTATCTTGAACATGACGAGCAATTACACGAGTACCACAGTTGCACTTTTTAATTATGTTAACCGTGGACGGAAATAGTTCCTTGGGGCGATGATGTCAACCGCATCACAGGGTCTACAGACTCTGTCAACAGCAGTCGAGTATTCGAGAGTGGAACACGTAATGTGATGTAGTTTTCAAAACAACTTTTGATTTGTCCGCTTGATGAATTTCAAATCAGTCAGATAGGACTTCCAAACAGCAGAATGATGAAGGGGTCAGAGTCGGAAAGGCTTCTGGCATAACTGAACGAAAAACGAGAGGTTATTTATTTTCTTTCTGAACTTGCTTTTCTTTCGAGATTTCGGACCCCCCGCCCCCCTCCCATGCACCCCCCCCTCAAACACCCCCATCCGCAAATTAACACAATTAACCAGTTGACAATGGTAACGAGCCCCCGTGTCAGTACGTTCATCTGGACCTGTTCCAAACAGCTTGCTATATTTTGTCCACTTAATTGTAATTGGCCCAAATTTGCTCATCTACGCTGACCCAGTCAAGCCAAATCTCGCCAGAGATGTGTCTGCGTCCGTTGCACCAGTATACTGAGGGTGCAAACTGCCGCCTGTTGTCCAACATCTGAATGCCGACAGCGATCAGTGTAGCTGAGTAACTTGGACGCTGTTATGACAGCTGGCATCACCCACGCCAAGATCACAGTGTTTTTTCTCTTCAATGCGCTCTGTGTCTCTCGATCACCGATCTGGCTGGATAAGCGACAGTGGAAATTTCGATTTGCAAATTTAGTCCGTATTTAGACTTTAGACTACTTGCTCCGTAGTCGTGCTGGTGTAACAGGAATTAAAACGGTTTAACGAAATGTAAACGGACATGTCATCGTCACGAGCACACACAGTAAAAAATAATTTTCTTGCAAATTTCTTGAAATTTCTTAGATTTTCTTGAATTTCTTAAATAAGAAAAATACATTATTTCCTCTGTGATACAATGTTTAGAAAGTTCCGAACAATAATTATTACGACGTTTCGGGGGATAGTTTCTGGCAGTTATTGAGCATTTCCAAAGTTTATAAATCTGTTTCAATTTTTGTCTTGTCAGTAAGATATGATTTTTTTCTCAAACGAGAAAAAATAAGAAAAACCTTTCAATTTCTTGAAATGGGAGACTGACAAGAATTATTATCTTAAATTTTCTCAAAATTTAAAGAAATTGTAAGAAAATAATTCTTGTCAGTCTCCCATTTCAAGAAATTCGAAGGTTTTTCTTATTTTTTCTCGTCTGGGAAAACAATCATATCTTACTGACAAGACAAAAATTGAAACAGATTTATAAACTTTGGAAATGCCCAATAACTGCCAGAAACTATCCCCCAAAACGTCATAATAATTATTGTTCGAAACTTTCTAAACATTGTATCACAGAGGGAATAATGTATTTTTCTTATTTTAGAAATTCAAGAAAATCTAAGAAATTTCAAGAAATTTGCAAGAAAATTATTTTTTACTGTGCAACAGCTTTCGCCTTTCGTATTCACTATGGTTCTAACCGTTACACATAATGGGTCTACCGTTCGACAAAGTTATTGCCATGAGAACTCGCATCCTTTTTCACTATAAACGATTTCTGAATCGATGATGAAAGATGAGCTCCAGTTCAATTAATATATTTGGCCTCCGTGCCCACTTCAGTTGTAGGGTTTAATTTTCGGTTTGGTAACTGTTTAGCACGCGATATTTACATTCGTTGCGGCGAGTACTATCAAATTTGTGCAGACTGTTCGTCTCTAATTTTCGATCAAGGTGTTATTAGAGTACGTATTGAGGAATCAAACACCGTCAACCGCCTAATGTCTCCAGTTTAAGGGGGAAAAACAACATTTGGGGATATAGTGTCTCATGATTGTTTTTAAACAGAACCAGGAACTAATACCCATCGGTGGATTTAAAGACAAAGAATAATAACAACAACAACAAGGTTTGTGAAGTCTAGATTGAGGCAGACCTCACATTTCTCCCAAAACATGTTTCAGAGTGTTAGCTAAGAGAATTAGTATGAAATAAATGAAATTTAAAGTAGGCTGACCATCGAATTACCAGAGTTTATTTAGATAGTTTATTGCTAGCGAAGATTCATAGCGTCTCGTCAACGCTATGCCGACGACAAATACCTTTCCCTGGTGGTATGTTGTTGTCTGGTGGTAACTCGAACATCTCCATGGCGCACTTATTATTACCTTTGCGCCCTATTGGACCTTCATTAGCTTGAGAAAAAGGGCCGCCATGAATAAAAATACCATAATCGATGTTGTGATCTGATCATCATCCCCTGTATACACGTAGTCTATTATGACGGAAATGCTCATCGTATTGCCACTCGATTTAAGGTGATTTTGAGGCTCCATAGGGATAATTTTAACGTTTGTAATTTATTTTTGACCGACGAATGGCCATTTAGTCTGCCATTTCTGTACATTTTTATTCATGGCGGCCCATTTTCTCAAGTTAATGAGCAGGTCCAATAGGGCGCAAAAGTAATAATAAGTGCGCCATGGAGATGTTCGAGTTACCACCAGGGAAATGTATTTGACGTCGGCATAGCGTTGAGGCAAGGGAGATGCTATGAATCTTAGCTAGTTTATTGCTACCGTATGATAAAAATATCTATATAAACATTAGGGTAATACAGGCTTGCCTTTTAGATTAGCTGGAAGAGTCGGCTGGAGGAGTTTACTATGTATTGATTGATTGTTGTCATTGGATAGTCAAGTAACATGACCCATGAGTCATGCCGTACGATCGATTGTGATTCATTGACCAAAATAAAACATCCGAAAACAGTTAAGAAATTCACATCCATGCATCCCTAAGTTCGGCTGTCATACATGTATTGTCCGTCCGGCTTGTTAGCCTTGTGACCGCGCGGAAAAAGAAAGAAGAAATTGACAAAGAATTGTTGTGGTTAAAGAAAACGAAAAAATTGGGTGACTGCCGAAGAAAAAAGGATTTTTTAATTAATTAATTTGTTAATTTTTATTTTTATTTTTTTATTTTTTGAGTATGAATTATTTTTCGCCATATTCCTTTTTGGGGCTTCATAGTTTTTCGACGATATTATTCTTAGGTAAAATAATCTAGTAGTTGAGATGTGATGTTTAAACTGAATTACCAAATATTTCTCCTTCAGGCCACTAATAAAAGGTGATTGTTGTGGGTTTTTTCAGTGGGACTGAATTGTCTGTCATATTTAAATTGAGAGGACAATGGAAGACTTATCAGTAAAACTGGAACCTCTTGATCAAGCGACGAGATTATTGGTGCAAGATAATGGGATCAAGTACCGGCATTCTGCAAATGTATGTATGGAAGGGGGAGATGTAACGGTTAAGAGAGAACCGACAGCCCAGTATGTGGTGGGAGAACAACAAGGTGATTTTGAGCATGATCCATGTGAACAATTACAGGTAAGCTGTGAAACACAGAACTTTGTGGATTAGATAAGAACCAGATCTACAAAAGTCACTCCCCATTCTACTTGTCGCTTTTGTTGATCTGGCATCAACACCCTCATTTTCATGCATGTTCTGAGTACTGAACAATTACAAATATTCTCCACGATTTAGGAATGTAAAACGTCAAGCTTAGGCCACAACTACGTGGGAACGGTCGATAGGTTGACCTCGTGAAGGGAGATGTTCATGTATCTCCTTGAATTGATCGATCTATCTAAATTCTCTTAACCTTAACAGAATATCATCACGGTTTCCAGAGAATAAAATATTGATCCGATGAATCAAGATAAAAATATACGAGATGACTTTTACATATACCGTACATGAGTTAGACGGGCCAGATGTTTGGCCTTGATCTGCCGACAGCTGTGCCCACTTCCCTTATATGTGTTGTAATTTCAACACAGAAACGCCCCGTGGGGCTTCCGGGGATTGACCTGGGATGTCATTGTGCACATAGCAAGTCATGGTAAGAATAGACCTCAGCTCCTCAGACAGCTTGTAAGAGGCGACTAACTGGGGCACCCGTGAGGTTCCTGGGTGTGAAAAGGAACAGGACCCCACCCGCGTGTTTCACGGGTGTAAAAAGGAATAGGACCCAACGTCATTATATGACTGAAATATAGTTGAAAACGACGTTAAATAATATTCACTCACTCACCCGGTTCTTGTGCCCATATCGTAAATCATCGACATGTGAGATAGGGAGCGTTATTGTCCTCTGCCACGAAGTGGTGGGAGGACTTGGAAATACTAGCCATCCGTCCGTCCATCTCACATTTTGTGAGCACGATATCTTGAGAATAGTTCAGCCAATCGACTTCAAACTTGGGAAGGTGCTTCCCATCAGTTAGATGGCCTTTGGTATTGATTCTCGCTGGTTTACGTAATACATGATGGCTGCCATTGACCATATTGGATTCCGTCCATCCCACATCTTTTGAACGCGATATCTCGAGAACAATTCGCCCAGTTGACTTCAAACTTGAGTTGTCCCTGCAAAGTGCGACGGGCCAGACGTTTGGCCTTGATCTGCCGACAGCTAGGTCTTTCAACACAGAAACCTGGTTGTTGTGCCGGAATCGTAAATCATCAATTGGTCCAATTGACTTTAAACTTGAGAATGTGTTTCACGGTATGTAATTCAAGATAACTGCCATTGACCATCTTGGATTCCGTCTCTCTCGCATCTTGTGAACGCAGTGTGGCGAGAACAATTTTCCTGGTTGACTTCAAACTTTAGGTGCTTTTCATCCGTTAGACGACTGTTGGTATTGATTTTCATTGTGATAGTATGTAGTCCAAGATGGCTGCCATTGACCATCTTGGATTCCGCCTGTCCTGTTTCTTGTGAATGTGGTATCTTGAGAACTATTCGTCCAATTGACTTCAAACTTGAGAACGTGCTTCACATCAGTAGGCGGCCATTGGTGTTGATTTTCATTAAAGTAGTATGTAATCCAATATGGCTGCCATTGGCCATCTTGGATTTCAGTCACCCATATTGTACCCATCTGTGTTGTGAATGCGATATCTTGAGATGTATTCCACCCAGCAGTTAATAAGCCTCACCATCCACAATTCCATAAACATCTACAGACTTATATTCCATTACTGCTTCCCAAACCTCCTCAACTTGTCTCAACAATTCCAGAAAAATGTCCCTTTCCACATACACATATCCACTTTCCAAATTAATTAGATATTTGAAGCGTAAATGCAGTATGCTCTCAAACAGGCTACTTGGTGGAGGACCTGCCAGCTACTCGGCTTGTTTTCAGATCTGGTTTTAATCTATGTGATTATGCAGATTTTCGAGGATATATTTAATAATTGACCGTATTGAAGTGGAACTGAAGTGTTGTTATAAAAATAAAGCTGATGGTGTTTTTTTATTTGATTTAGTCCTTTGTCAAGAAGTGTTGCGATGACGAGCAGACACGTGTTGATGATTTTTTCGCTGACAGACCTTTTCCTGTGGCCATGTACAAGGTAAAATTCCAGACAGCAGAGACGACAAAACTGTCCAACGAATCTTTGAGATTTTGGAACCCAGAAACGGACAATAAAGAAAGAACGACACCTAAAAGAGTTAACACTTGTGAAAAGCCATCCAAATTTTCACTCTGTCCACAAGGTTGTTCGAGTAATGTAAACCTACAGTGTCTTGAAAGAACACCTACTGGTGAAAAACCATATAAATGCTCACTCTGTCCATATAGCTATTCACAGGAGGCGCACCTAAATAAACATGAAAGGACACATACTGGTAAGAAGCTATACAAATGCTCAGTCTGTCAATATAGCTATTCACACAAAGGGAGCTTAAAGATACATGAAAGCATACATACTGGTGAGAAGCCATACAAATGCTCCCTCTGTCCATATAGCCTTTCATTGAAAGGACAACTTGGGCAACATGAAAGGACACATACTGGTGCAAAGCCATATAAATGCTCACTCTGTCCATATAGCTGTTCACGGAAAGGGCACCTGAAGGATCATGAAAGGGCACATACTGGTGAGAAGCCATACAAATGCTCCCTCTGCCCATACACCTGTTCACGGAAAGGGAGGCTAAAGAGACATGAAAGCACACATACTGGTGAGAAGCCATTCAAATGCTCACTCTGTCCATATAGCTGTTCACACAAAGGGAGCCTAAAGATGCATGAAAGGATACATACTGGTGCCAAGCCATATACATGCTCAATCTGTTCATATAGCTGTTCACAGAAAGGGCACCTGAAGGCACATGAAAGGACACATACTGGCGAGAAGCCATACAAATGCTCCCTCTGTCCATATAGCGGTTCACAGATAGGGAGCCTAAAGATACATGAAAGCACACATACTGGTGCAAAGCCATATAAATGCTCACTCTGTCCATATAGCTGTTCACGGAAAGGGAGCCTAAAGGTACATGAAAGGATACACACTGGTGCAAAGCCATACAAATGCTCAGTATGTCCATATAGCTGTTCACACAAAGGGAACCTGAAGGCACATGAAAGGACACATACCGGCGAGAAGCCATACAAATGTTCAGTCTGTTCATATAGCTGTTCACAGAAAGAGAACCTGAAGAATCATGAAAGGACACATACTGGCGAGAAGCCATACAAATGCTCCCTCTGTCCATATAGCTGTTCAGTGAAAGGACACCTCCGGCGACATGAAAGGATACATACTGGTGCAAAGCCATACAAATGCTCAGTCTGTCCATATAGCTGTTCACAGAAAGGGAGCCTAAAGATGCACGAAAGGACACATACTGATGCAAAGCCATATAAATGCTGACTCTGTCCATATAAGCTGTTCACAGAAAGGGAGCCTAAAGATACATGGAAGGATACATACTGGTGCAAAGCCATATAAATGCTCCCTCTGTCCATATAGCTGTTCACACAAAGGGAGCCTAAAGATACATGAAAGGATACATACTGATGCATATATTTGTTCACACGAATGTAGCCTTAACCCTACCTGGCCTGGGGGGGGGGGGCGGAAAGTGCCCCCCCCCTAGTGAACTTTTCTCTGGTGCTCCGAAACGACATAACCGAGGAGGCTGAAACTTGGTGACTGTTAAGCTTATCTAATTGGGGTCATTCTGAGCTGATTTTCAATAACCCCCGGGCAAAGGATCATGGGTAAATTAAAAATGGCGGCCATGTGGTATCCGCGAAAGTCGTGTTTTTCAATCTTTTCACTCCATTTCTTCACATTTTCCTTGCCTAAAAGGCCTTAAAAGTATTTTAGTTAAGCAAAACTAATTATTCTCTATTTTGTTAGATTTTTTTCGAGAGAAAAATCTGAAAAATGAAAATTTCGAAAAATCGACCCCAAAAAGGCCAAAAACTGGCTTCCGGGAAAATTACGTCACTGTTACGTCATCATGGTGGCCATCTTGGAATTTTTTACATTTTCCGGTAGTGCTTGAACCCAAGATAGTGTGTGGTAAGTTTCATCGCTCTAGTCCTAGTGGTAGAGAAAATATATAGGGGGGCACTTTCCGCCTCCCCCCCCCCCGGCTGCGATACACCCCAAATCGCCCAGGCCAGATAGGGTTAAGAAACATGAAAGAAACCACACTGATGAAATACCATATAAATTTTGATTCTATCCATACAGCTGTCCACAGAAATGGAACCATAATAAGACACATACTTGTGAAAACCATAAACATGCCCTCGCCGTCCATGTAGCTGTACGCCTACAGGAACATAGTAATAGTGAAAAGCCATAGAAATTCATTTTATTATGTATTGTTTAATATATTGAAATGGGACACCTTGGACGAGTAATACATGTTTTCGAAATTGTCGTGACATTACAGCGAAATATTATTCTGGCTCAAGGAGTCTTAAGATCATATATAAAAATGCATGCTGAAATGCATACGAAAATGCCGAAAACAGATGTAAAGTCCAATGTTCTATGTCAAACACCGTAATATTAGGTACGTGTGTTACAGAGCAGACTTTCACCTTCAGACTTTTAGATTCCTTAGATATACCATCGCTGAAAACCAACGAAACAATGAAACTGGAGAGCCTTATTACATATGAGGAATTAAACACAGCTTTAAAAAACACTAGAAATGAAAGAAGTTCCGGGCTGAGCGGCTTTCCTGCTGATTTTTATAAAATGTTCTGGCGGGAACTTGGAAAGTTCGTACTACGCTGTATCAACACAGCTGAGTGATTACATGCCTGCCAAAACCAAGAAATCTTCTCAAGAATTGGAGACCAATTTCTCTTTTGAACGTTATATACAAACTTGTGTCGTCGTGCATTGCAAATAGATTAAAACTAGTTCTTGATAAGCCTATTCGCGAAGACCAGAAGGGATTTATCCAAGGAAGATACATTGGGGAAAACATAAGACTGGTCTATGACCTAATACTAGAGACGAAACTGAAAAACATACCAGGCCTATTACTACTTGTGGATTTTGAGAAAGCCTTCGACACCGTGTCCTGGACTTTTCTCGACGAAGTTCTCAAATATTATAACTTCGGAGAGTCTATTCGACGATGAATTCGTACCTTCTATAAAGATATTCAAACATGTATCGGACAAAATGGACATCTGTCTCCGTTTTTTTATAACACCCGTGGATGCCGACAGGGTGACCCAATCTCACCGTACTTATTTTTACTTTGCGCCGAAATCTTAGGAATAATGATACGCTCAGACAAAACTATAAGAGGAATCAAACTTGGAAACACAGAGTTTAAGATAAGTCAATACGCAGATGATACTCAGCTAACCCTTGACGGTTCAGAAACCTCCCTCAGGAAGTCATTAGACATCCTAGATCGCTTTTATAGTACATCTGGGCTTAAAATCAATGTTGAGAAAACAAAGGCCGCATGGATTGGCTCACTGTCTGGATCAAATATCAAACTATGCGAGGATGTAAAACTGGACTGGGCAACGAATTTCAGTATGCTTGGGGTAGAATTCTCGACAACTAATTTTAATGAAATATGGAAGATAATCTATTTAGCAAAATTAGAACAATTAAAAACAGAACTGAATAGATGGAAGATTAGAAATTTAACACTGTTAGGAAAAATTACCGTTATAAAATCTTTAGCGCTATCTAAACTTACTCACCTCTTTCTTGCCTTTCCAGACCCACCTGGTCACTTTGTCCAAGAACTAAACTCAAAAGATGTGTAATAACTCAAAAAGCGGAGGTGTTAGAATGGTAAATGTAAAGAACTTCATCCATGGTCTTAAAATATCGTGGATACGCCGACTACTCACACAGAATAAAAAAATGGTCTGATATAATTAACCAAAATCTGACTGAAACTCCATGTGTATGGGACGTCAGAAGCATTTATATTACGAAAGTCACCTCATCCATAGAAAATCCCTTTTGGAAACATGCGTTTGAAGCTTGGGGTGAATTACGAAAAAAGCTTCGACCCACTTTTATTAAGGACATTATGGACAAACCACTTAGGTACAATTCAAATCTAAAGCAGTCGCTTTTTATCAAAGACTGGTATAAAAAAGGTATTATAAATGTGAGGCATATTTTGGATCGTAAGCGAGAATTTATCAAATTTGACGAACTGAAAAAAAAAACACGATCTAAAAGGAACCTGTTTAGATTATATGCGACTACTTAAATCCGTTCCAAAAGAATTTAAAGATCTAATAGCCAAAGAATCGCTATATATTGAACCAGAACACCTGTCTCCAACTCTTGGAATTGAAAAACGGACTCTGATAAGGCAGGAAAGGGGATGTAGGCACTTCTATGATGTTTGAATACCCAAAATGAACCTTATACAACTAAAGCTAGGGAGAAATGGGAAACAATTTTAAATCTTGAATCACAAATCAAGTGGGAGGAAGTTTACAAGAGCAATTTTGATAGTACAAAGGAAACGAAACTTCGGGATATGCAGTACAGAATTTTACAAAGGACAATTTGCACAAACGCATTTTTACATGTAATAGGGAAAAGGTATGATAATATTTGTTCCTATTGCAATACAGCAAAAGAATCAGCTGAACACTTATTTGTATTCTGCCCCGTCATACGAAAACTTTGGACAGAGATTGAAAAATAGCTAGGCGAAACTTTAAATATACAATGTTCTATAACAAGTGACAAGAAAATATGTGGATGGGGTATGCAACAGCAATTGTTGAATACATTAATGATAACTAAACGATATATATACAATAAATTCAAGAGCTCAACTTTGAGCACTAAAGCTCTTGTAAATAAATTTAAGAACCAATATAACATTGAAAAGTATACTTCCTCCATATACAATACTGTCGATAAATTTCGTGGAAAATGGCTTTTGGTTCAACACTATTGTTTCAACACGGCCCATTCCAAGACCGAACTAGGCTAATATATAATGGCACAGATATGTTGTATGCATTTCGTATGTTTTGGGTGTTATTTATGTATATCATTTATATGTGTCTAGAAGGGCTTATTTGTTCATAATTTGCATCATACTGCTATTATGTCATGTATGTTACGTGTACATATTTAAACGAATAAAAAAAAGACTTTCACCATCAACATGTGGACCTAAAGAGAACATGCAACAATATTACGCACATCTTACGATATCCACCAGTGGACATTTTGGAGGATCACAAGGGCGTATTTGAGGGGCTATATTGCATCCAACTATTGCATGTAGGGCCTGATATTGAAAACTCTTGTGTTGTAGACCACGACTTCGGGGGTGTCGTCATCAATATGAGTATTAGCGAAATCGGGCATTTTGGGGGTGGACGGGGGTGTGTTTCAGTGATTGAGGGTATACCTGTGCTCCGAAAGGGTCGTGTGAGGCGTCGCGGGGAAGCATTCGTAGAGGAGCGTCAGACAGGCATGGTGGGGTGTGGAAGTAGAGCATATGGTGCGCTTGGGTTGACAGGGAATTGTGGAAAAAGGGTAAGGGAATGGCCGTTTTAGCGTCCAGATAGAATACTTTTGGTTCGAATGGGGTGTCAAAGTGAAGCACTCCTGGAGTGGCCTTAAACTGGACTGCTGGGTCATGGAAGAATGGGCTATGACGCGCATGCGCAGTGGTGAAACTTCACGGGAACGGGCGTTTTTGGGGTCGAGATGACCCACTATTGTGGTGCTGAATATAACTGAATGCATGAATCATGAATATATGCTCCCTGGCCTAATGCTATATATTTGAGCCATTTATAAGGAAGATTTTTTCTTTCTCTCAGAATATGACATCTCAACCAAATATCAAACTTGATACTTTCAACGGAATCTTTGGCGGCCGTCTTTAATTTATGCGAAACCATGAATCTTCTGTATCTCGGGTACTCTTTCGCTGTTCAGTGTGAAACTTGGTATAGATCATCGATGCATCAAGAAACTTCAAAGGAATGACCAAACCAGTTTCTCTGATTCGTTGGAAACCTTGGCGGCCATCTTAAATTTATGCTAAATCTTTAATAATGTATATCTCTGATTCCATTTAAGTGTTCTATATGAAACTTGGTATACAGCATCGATGTATCAGGGGACTTGCAATGAATAACCACATCAGTTCCTTTGAGTGGCGGGAAGGATGGGTCACCATCTTTAATTTATGCAAAATCATTAACGATCTCTATTTCTGATACCGTTCAAGTTCTCGATGTGAAATTTGGTATACATCATTGATGTATCAAGAGACTTGCGATAAATGACAGTTCTGGTTTCTCTAATTGGGCGTAAACCTTGGAGGCCATCTTTAATTTATGCAAAGTCTTTAATGATGTATATCTCTGATACCATTTCAATGTTCGATACGAATATTACAATACACCATCGATATACCAAGAGGCTTGCATGAATGAATAACCAATTCAGTTCCTCTGAGTGTCTGGAAGGATGGGCAGTCATCTTTAATTTATGCAAAATCATTAATGAACTCGGTCTCTGATACCGTTCAAATGCTCGATGTAAAAGTCGGTATACATCACTGGTGCATCAAGAGACTTATGTATTGAATACCGTTTTCTCGGATTGGACGGAAAACTTAGGGGTCATTTCTAATTGTAAAATTGTTGATAACATGCATATTTGTCACTTGATTGACTGTTTGGTGTCCCTGACATCTTGATTCAAATTCAATACATTATGAATGGCTGGAACCCAGAGCCAAGGGGTTTCAGATGCGCAGCTTCGTATTTTTCTTCGGTTTAAAAGATGATAGTCCGTTTTGATATTGGGGCTGGGAAATGGCCCTGGAAGCATATCTGAGTATCTAAGACCCAACGCCTAGTATGAAGGTGGGACTTTCTGTTCTGTTTTTTGACGTTTTATTTATTACATAATAAAGATTCATTTTATTGTCGTCTTGGATCGCAAGGTATGACTCTGATAATGAAGTCAAGAGACATGGGGCTTGACTAGTAGGCCCTGTACCGCCTATTTGTGACCAAACCAGAAGCAAGCAGCTAAACTTGACGTATTTACTGTGCACGATGGCCTGTTTTCTTGAGCCATTTGGTATATATTCACAAATTGGTGCTAGACCTATACATAATGTGAACAGTAGTAGTATAAGAGTAAAACGATAGAGGTTGACCTTTGATCTCTGAGTGCATTTGTGGAACAGAGGTCATTGAGTGCACTATAGTTCCGGCAGAATGGTCAAAAAGCGACCTCCAACACAGGAGAGTTCCAATTGTTGCAGCAAATGTATTCATCCGCGGTGATGCAGTCTGGTGGTGATGCGGTCGCGGGAAAAAGCTTCCGCGGAGAAAAGGTAGTCCCTAGACTACAAATACGCTGCATGGTCCGATGGGGTCGAGTGAGGTATCAAAGTGAAGCTTATGTGAAGGGGCATCTGATGGGCTGGGTGTGGGGTTGGAACAGCGTCATTCTGCGCATGCGCGGTAGACCAAGGGTATGGAAATAGACGTTTTGGGGTCTAAGGGGGCCACTAGTGCGTCGATGGAGTCGTATGAGGTATCATTGTGAAGCCTATGTCAGGGGGCATCTGATGTGCTGGGTGTGGGGTTGGAATAGGGTCATTCTGCGCATGCGCGATAGACCAAAGGTATGAAAATAGACGTTTTGGAGCTAGGGAAGCCACTCATGGTCCGATTGTATCGAGTGAGGTATCATTGTGAAGCACTCGTGAAGGGGCATCTGATGGATTAGGTTTGACGTGGAACTGACGTCATTCTGCGCATGCGCGGTGGACCCAAGGTGTGGAAATAGATGTTTTGGGATGTAGAGGAGCCACTAATGGTCCGATTGGGTCGAGTGAGGTATCCATGTGAAGCGTTCGTAAAGTGGCATCTGACTGGACTAGTGGGTCGGCCGTTGTCACCATTCTGCGCACGCGCAGACAGGGAATTCTGGGAAAAGGGTGTGGAAATAGGCGTTTTAGGGTTTAGGTGAGGTATGAGGTATCCATGTGAAGCACACATGAGGGGGCATCCTCCTGGGTTAATGTCTCGGCCGTTGTCAATAGTCTGCGCATGCGCAGTCTGGCCGTAGTATAGAAATAGACGTGTTGGGATCTAGGGGAGCCCCTATTGGTCTTATGGAGTCGTATGAGGTATCATTGTGAAGCATTCGTGAAGGCGCGTCCGACGAGGTGGGTGAGCAATGGAACTGACGTCATTCTGCACATGCCCAGTAGACCGAGGGTATGGAAATAGACGTTTTGGGATTGAGGGGAGCCCCTAGTGGGCCGATGGAGTCGAGTGAGGTATCATTGTGACACCTAGGTGAAGGGGCATCTGAATGGACTAGTGGCTCGGGTGTGGTCACCATTCTGCGCATGCGCAGATAGGGAATTGTGGAAAAAGGGTGTGGAAATAGACGTTTTAGCGGTCTAGGTGAGCCACGAAGGGTCCGATGGAGTCGAGTGAGGTATCAAAGTGAAGCATTCGTGAAGGGGCATCCAGTCATGGATGCGTGCATGTAAAATGGGGGGTATGACGTCCCTTCCGGTGTGGGTGAATGGGGCTTGACTTGTGGATAGGAATACATGTACTGACCTGTCTGTGGGGTGTGTTTTTCCCGGCCCGGCCCGGCCAGCCCCGGCCGCAGCACGCGGGTTTGATCCGATGTCGCAGCGCGCGCGCGCATCATGTCGGATCTGTGCTGTATTATCCAATCGGATGGCGGTTGGCGTGAAAAACAACAAGTTGTTTATATATGTTTATATAGTTTATTATCCCCAATGTTACATCATACCCAGGCTGGGGGAGCCGCCCTGGGTATGTTTAGTATGTTCACAGCAAAACAAATTGAAATAACAAACATCATGTTTTATTATTTAAAGCATAGTCACATTAGGTACAAGTGTTTATTGAGCTCAAGTCAACGATCAGCATGTAGACAGAGAGAGTATGTACGTCATGTTATGGTATTCATCAGTGCATGGGTGACGCATTCGCCCGATGGAGGCGGTCGGTTAGCTTGGTAAGGAGAAACGTAACATTGGTTACCCTCTTTACCACCCCTTGTGCGTTGGGGCGTTGACGATGTTCCCATCTCAAGGCATCCAATTGTTCCAATTGGCCTAGCATCGTCTCTAGCGACGCCCGGTGAATGATGGTAAACGGCTGGTCAAACACATGGTTGTTGGCACTGGGGTAATAATACCGTAACTGCTCCGTCTTTTTGTGACGTAAGATGAACCCGAAAGCGACATTCAATTTGAAGGCCGTAGTTTGATCTTCGAAGATGGCTTCCACGTAGCTGCGTAGACGGGTGAGTTTGGTCAGTGGGAAATTGTAGATATCTTGAATAGGGGGATGACGGTGGAAACAGTACCGTGTCATGGACCAATGGCCCCGATCGTCGTCACTCACTGGATGGTTGTCCTGTAAGAGATCGCTAGGAACATTTATGGGCTCGACCAGAAAATGTTCGATGTTGTCAGGCGAATGACTCGAAACCGTAACGCTGGGGTCCGGCTGGATATCCAGGCTCTTCTGAACTGTGGGTATAGGCGGGCTCTCCGTCATCGCATCACCAGTGGCGTTCGTCTCGCCGGGCTTATCTTCACTGGGCCTGACCTTCCGCGCCACCTCTACAGTAGAAAGTTGTCGCGCATACCGTGGTAATGGACTATGAATCAAACGTTGGTGCCGTCTTAACTGACTGGGTCGTTTGAAAAGCCGACCACATTCATTACATTGTTCCGTCGCGCCCTCGTGGAGTGAGCGTTCATGGCGCAGTAAAGCATCTTCCCTATGAAATGACCGTGCGCAGGTTATACAAGTATACCGTCCGTCGTTGTGGGCGGCGGTCTCGTGGCGGCGTAAATTGTTTTGACGAGTAAACTGCTTCTGGCAAGTTGTGCAAGTGAACATCTTGGTGGTTGACAGTGTGTCTGATGAAACGGCCAGGCCGCTTTCCCTTTATAGCACGCTAGCTGGTGATCTATTTTTAGCACACTCACTTCAAGTACCTCCAAATCGAGACCCGAGATGAACTGGTGTACGACTGAGCCACATTGCGTACGTGTATGGTTTGTGTTTGAGTCCAACCGTGCACCATGTCGAATTACGTTCTCTCCGAAAACTTCCTCCGGACGTTACCGAAAAGACACGGACGTCACCAAAAAGACACGGACGTCACCGAAAAGATACGAACTTTACCGAAAAGACACGGACTTTACCGAAAGGACACGGACGTACCCGAAAAGACACGAAGGTGAACGACATTGAGTCCCCACAGACAGGTTAGTACATGCATTCCTATCATGTTCACAGGTTGCGCTCAATTCAGGCATAATAAAAGGATTGATCTGTGTTGTTGTTGCTCTCTTTTTGTGGACTAACCCATCAGAATAGTACGTATCACGGACTACACCCGACGTCTAGGCGCGCATGTGTGACATGGTCTATAAAACACTTCTCTCTGGATCCTACATCTTCATTCCTACGGTTGCAGAGCCATGACAGACACCCGTCCCTATGCCAATCGCATTTTACAGCATGCAACCGTGGTTAATTCGCTCATGGGTTACCGAGCAGTGGTTCGGTCCATGTTTTCAGATGGCGACGACAAAGAGGGGCGACGTCAGATCCTGAACGAGTTCACAGAAGCGGTCCTCGACAGAGTGCACTCGATGGAGAGGTGTGCCATCACTCACTACTACTGGACTATGATCACTCACTACTACTGGACTATGATAGCTATCCTTGATGCTCGGGCTATGGACCACGAGCGCTGACGCCGGAATCAGCGACGGCTGGTTGGCCTAGTCATGGTCTGTGCCCTATTGACCCTGGCGCTGTGGCATTGACAGTGGGACCTGATTATAAATACGAGGGTCAGACACAGTGTTCGTCATTCAGCGATCGTCATTGGATCAAGCATGTCACCAGTTCTACGAGCCATCCTTCCCCTTACACCCCGGGTGGGGTTACACGTCTATGAAGATAAAGTCACCCTCGTGGAAGACCCTGGACATGTTTGCTGGTCGCGCGCTGAGACAGTATCGAACACGGTTACGCTACACCGTGACGGCTGGACCAAATTTAAATGGGTGTTGAACGGCGAGCTCGTCGGACACCTCATCCACATAGACAATGCCATCTACGTACACCGTGGACCCTTCTTCCCACGCCTGGGCCGCTACCAAGACCCTACGCGAGGCTTCACCCTAGACCCCGTTCTGTGGACAGCCTTCGAGAAAGTGGTGCCTATCGTGGACCAGCTGTTTGCACCGGACGAGTGATCATAGACGAGTTGGAGTGGGCTCGTGCCCTGAAAGAAGCGGCGGCAGAACCCAATGAACAAATGCCTAGCCATGACCCAGACGACGATGCCATTGATTACCAGGCTACACTCAGTCATCCCAGTGACATAACCAACCGATCCTTTGATCTCACGGGGTTCTCACTATAAATAGGAGAGACAGTGAAATCCGGTACCATTCACGTACTGACCATGGTGGAGCATATCATACTGGCGTATCTCAGCTTGACCCCCGGGGTTTTCCTGCACGTTTATGCAGATAAGGTCGATATCATGGAGGAGGTGGGAGACATCTGTGATGCGGACCCTACACAACCGTGCCCGGCCCACATTCGTCTGTCCCGGGAGGGCTGGACCCAATTCAAACGGTTGTTGTCTGGTGAACTGCACGGCGACCTCATCCACTTGTGTCACGATGTGTACATCTGACGCGGCCCTTTCTTTGCTCAATTGGCTCGGCTTGATGGGGGTACGGTGTATTTTACCCTTCACCCTGATCTATGGTCTGCATTGGAAGATGCCGTGGTAGATGTGGATGAAGTGCTTATCAAGCGGTCATCAGACGAGTTGGTCTGGTCATTTACCATGGACACTGTGGAATCCAACGAAGAAAATCAGAAAGAAACTCCGGCCCAAGATATACCCGTTATAAATAAACGATAGAGCCAGGATCCACCATCATTTGTCACCATGAAGCGCTGGGAGAAGGTGTTAGATAACTTTTACTACAGTCCAGACAGCCCGGCGGCCTATAGTGCATTGTCGGCTCTCTATCGAGCGGCCAAACCCCAAGGGATACAACGTGCTCAAGTCCGAGATTGGTTAAGAAAACAAGATACCTATACCTTACATCCATCTGTCCGTCGCCATTTTCTACGGAACCGGGTCATCGTGGGAGGAATAGATGCACAGTGGCAAGCGGATTTGGTCGATATGAGCACCTTTGCCAAACACAACGATGGGAACCGGTATATCTTGACGTGCATCGATATCCTATCGATGTATGCGTGGGTGGTATCCATTCGGACGAAAACGGGGGCGAATCTCATAGCGGCGTTCAAAGACATCTTCAAGACCGGGCTCAAACCTTTGTATTTGCAAACCGACGAAGGCACGGAATTCCTCAACAGACCATTCCAACATTTTCTGAAAGCCCATAAGGTGTTTTCTTCCATTCGTACAACGAGACCAAGGCTTCCGTGGTGGAAAGGTTCAACAGGACATTCAAAGGCCGCATGTATAAATATTTCACCTATAAGAATACAAGGCGGTACATCGATGTTCTCCCGAAACTTGTGAGGGGTTACAATCGAGCCTATCATCGGAATATAGAGAGAGCCCCCATTACCGTGACCCAACGCAATGAAACACAAGTCCGGCGTGTCTTGTACCCCAGGCGGTGTACAAGGTCGGGGACACTGTACTGATCAGTAAAGTCGAAGGGCGAGTTCGAGAATAGGTACTTGCCCAACTGGAGCGATGAGCACCTCCTGATTAAACGGCGCCTACCCCGACAGCAGCGAGTCTATGAACTGGAAGATCTTCAAGGGGAATCATTGCTAGGAACGTTTTACGAGACGGAATTACAGCCTGTCGTAAAAACACAGCAACACTACTACACGGTGGTGCAGATTTTGAAAACGGAACGTCGACGTGGCAAACTGTTTCATTTCGTCAAATGGCAAGGCTGGCCCAGTTCCTTCAATTCCTGGGTCGCTGCCAACCAGGTGAAACGACTGTAAAGCCAGACACCACTGCCGTCATCCTTCATTCCACGTCCGACCACGGTGCTATGGACAAACAGCAGCTGCCTCTGAACACAGCGTCTCCCAAAACGCACAAAGCGCAAGTGGGCTTTGTGATGATAGTGCTAACCCTGCTGAGTGTGTTGTACGGAGGTGTGTTTTACGACGTAGCCTATGCCAGCACGCTACTTAACCAACTGAGAACACCAGCTGTGAGCGGAATCGGTTTACAGATAGCACCAGTCAACCCCGTATCGAGCCCAGTCATCACCACACCCCGTGTACAAGCCACAAGCAGCTCCACACCAACACCAAGAACACTCACTACGTCTGAATATCCACCGGTTTTCATCCCTCACAGTGAACAGACAACGACGACCGACGTTGTATCCACCACCATCATCCCTCACAGTAACCAGAAAACGACGACCGACGTTGTACCCACCACCACCACTCCAGTTCGCTCGTACGAAGTTTACAAGAGCGGGTTACCACGACAGCGGATACACCTCGAACCATAGACCCTCGTTGGCAGCATCCCTTCACTTGCGTCATCGCAGGAACGCTGGGCTCCGGCAAAACGCACTTCGTCAGGAAGCTCCTTCAACACGCCGACAGCATGATCACCCCACCCATTGCCCGAGTCGTGTGGTGTTACGGAGAATGGCAGGCCGCGTATGCAGCAATGCCCCATATCACATTCGTGGAAGGCCTACCTAACCTGGCCGATTTGGAACCCGACACTTTGGTGGTTCTAGATGATCTCATGGCGGAGACGGATGCGCGGGTCACCCAACTCTTTCCCAAAGGCAGCCATCATCGACGGCTCAGCATCATCTACATTGTGCAGAATCTGTTCAGTAAAAACAAAAACATCGGAACATCAGCTTAAATGCGCACTACCTGGTGGTCTTCAAAAACCCGAGAGATACCAATCAAGTGCTACACCTGGCCAGACAGATGTATCCCGGTCGCACACCGTTTGCGTTGGAAGCTTTTAAAGATGCGACAACCCCTGAGCACGGGTATATGCTCTTCGACCTCAAGAAAGCCACCCCCGACCACCTTCGACTACGGACCGGCATCTTTACCGGAGAGACCCACCACGTGTACATGCAAAAATAATGTAAACACATCCACCGTGGCTCTGCCAGCTTGGCTGTGTGTGTTTGATGATGGGGATACTCAAAAGAATGAATACCACAGCATGGTTGACTTGGTCTCTGTTCCCTAAGTAGATAAAAAGAGCAGAGTTGTGGGTTCAAGCATTAGTTGTACGGGATGTCTGCGCGAGTACGGAAGCACGCTCCCACGCTCCGTATATTGAAGACGGCCCACCCGAGTTGGTCCGAACCATTGTACGCGGTGCGGACCCTGACCTTGTACGCTGTCTGTGCGAGATCGGGTACAACCTGTTAAAAGGCAACGTTCCACTGACTCCGGCTCAGAAGACCAAGTTGGCCAAGCATAAGACAGGTCTCCGAACCCTAGTCCAAAAGCGGGACCCTCAAACACAAAAAAAAAGGTGTAACAGAAAGGCGGCTTTCTCGGGGCCATCTTAGCGCCGTTGGCCGCTTCCGTGTTGGGTCCAGTATTAGGTGGACTCTCCGGCCGACAATGAACCACACGAAAAAAATGGTCCTCGTCGAACCACGATTCCTTCAAAACCTCCAATCGCCCTACCCTGTGCCACCTACGGTGAAGACCATAAACACCCTCGATGGAAAGATGCAACAGATCTTACAGAGACCGGGGTTAAGCGACAGTGAGAAAGTACAACGGTACAATGAGACGCTTCAACGGTACATGACGTTCATGGACCAATACAAAACCTTCTCTACCCCAGCATCACCACCACCACCACCACGTGACACACTGCCGACCACAGCACCGCTCCAACAGCCGTCATTACCAGGGGTACCACCCACAGCCCCAGAGTGGGTGGAAGACGAAGTGCTGAAAAGTGTACCTGCATCGTTCAAGAAACAAGCTGGCCTGGTATTACACATCCTCGCGAGCCAGTGTATCGATCGATCTGTTGGGATCGATACACTGGCTTGGTTAGTTACCCATACGAGTTCTGGATATAAGTAGATCAAGGGGTTCCCTTGAATCAACCCAATCAGTGTACGAGCTAAGCGGGTTGATTAGGCCAATCCGCTGCGAGGTATGAGATGTGACAGGTTTCAATTTCGTCGCGGGCCAAACTGCTGTGATGTCAAGCGGAAATCGACATCGGAAGTCAAAGCAAAAACCGCAGGCTGGGGATACCGACATGCAAATTCAAACAAGCGCGGGGGATGAAATGTACGAGATGAAAAGTAGAGGCGTCGACTCGAGAACTCATTCGAATTACCAAAAATGTCCAGGTAAACCCTCTGCGAAGATTTGGGATATACGTAGACTTGTGAAGATGGGTATCACAACGGATGAAACGGAATCCTAACATGACTTGGAATGATAAAGGCGAACTCCTGGTACAGAATCAGGTGGTGCCCGGCACCCACATGACGGATTTAGTGAATGACCTGATGCGTAAACGCAGGTCGCACACGGATCCTCGAGGATGGGAGGTCTTCGCTCAAGGCTTGAAAGACATGCATGTACCACAGGAATTGGTGGGGAACCCCCACCACTGGGCCTTTATGCAGCGAATCCAGTAATCGCCGAGTAGTCCACTACCTTCTTGGGAATCCGAATGGGAACCGGAGTCACCCCCCAAAACTCCACCACCACAACGGGCACCTTCTTTTCAAACCTTTAAAAAACCACCCTTGATCAGGACACCCCACATCTCCAGAGCCGTGAAACGTAGCAAGTCAACGCGACGAACACGACGCCGGACACAACCGCCCAAGGCCTGGAACATCTATTAAAACCAACAGCAGCAGCAGGACAGCTCAGTCGCCATGTTTTACCTCACCCTACCCAGTAACAGTTCGTTGGATGTGTTTCCTGACAACACCGTGGCCAAGTACGTGACCCAGTTACCGCAATCGTTGCATTTACCTGGACGATGGGGATGTGGTCTCGTGGATATCCAATACCCTTACTCGTGGTACAAAGTGCGAGCCAATGAAGTGTGGTACGAGGTGACCTACGAAGGAAAAGACACCCGGCTTACCCTCCCCGAAGGCCAATACGATACTCCCAGGGGGAGTTCATGGGTGGGCTGTTAAGACTGTTGCATTATAAGGCTCTACGGGAGGTCACGAATAGTTCAAAACCCATCCAATCTTATCCCTTTAAGAATCACGTGGACTTCGATTACAACGCACACAACGACAAGGCACAGCTTATCATCACCGCCAACGCGAGTGTCGTACTGAGTCCTATCCTACAGCAAATGATGGGCTTCGATCTACAGACGTTCGCTGGTCCCACCGCCCACCAAGGCGAGATCCCGATGGATATGAAGTCGGGTATGTACGGACTCTACGTCTACTCGGACGTGGTGGACAACCATATCGTGGGCGATATCAACACACCTCTGTTACGGGTGGTCCCCATTAAAAAGAGGTATGAAGATCAAATCACCCACAGTTTCACCCACATGCTCTACCTGCCCGTACGACAAACCGACATCAACACGATCACGGTGGATATAAGAGATGACACGGGACGACCGGTGGCATTCGAACGCAGGAAAGTGGTACACTTCATTTTCGACAAGCACGTGCTCCCTATTTTGCATAATGAAAGTACCTTACGAGTGCGATGCACGCAGCTATTTGGACTATTATGCCCAACAGGCCGGGAGTGGCTTTCCGGTCTTTAGCGGTGCACGCATGCAACGAGGACATGGACTGGGGGACATACTCGGCAGCATCGTCAAAACGTTCCTGCCCTTGGTGACACGTGGGGTGAAAGCAATCGGCAAACAAGCGGTACGCAGTGGACTGCAAGTGGCCGGTTATGTCTTGGGGGTACGGCACCCAAAGAATCCTTGAAACGGCGGGTCAAAGAAGCGGGAGGCGTCTTGGTGGCCAAAACACAACGCACCGTAGGGAATAAAAGACCTGCCCCACCGAAACCACGCACCAGTCGACGACCGACCCAGCGACGACGCACATCGAAGACCCGGGATATCTTTTCTTAACCATGTCCGTGATCCACGCCGAGTCCTACCCCTCCACCAACAGTGAATTTGATTTGTGGACCGTGCCGACCACTCAGACTCAGCTTCAGTTTTCACGTGGTTGTTCTCACGTTGTTGTTATTCACTGAATAAAAAAACGAGATCTCACCAAAAAAAACCCTGTCTTGTGTGTTTTCTATATCAGCATAATGCATGAAACTGAACACCGTATTAACCAATCAGTGGCCTAGAATGGAGCCAAACGTAACCTATCCGTGTCCAGAAAACATTACCCGGGTGTTCAAGAACCCGGATGTAGGCGCGGACGTAGGCGAAAGCATCCCAGTACCCGGATGCAGACGTGTACCTAGTATCCGTCCATTGGTTCTTTTTATCGATCGCTCATTGGCTCTTTTTCTCGATCGCTGATTGGTCTAAATGGACCTGCCCGTCCTTCCCAGGTTCAGTTACAATCCCCTTTTGGGTTCAAGCTCTGTATATCGATGTCGCAATTGAGTGAGGTATCAATGTGAAGCCTATGTAAGGGAGCATCCTACAGGGTGGATGTGGGGTCGAACTAGTGTCATTCTGCGCATGCGCATTGGCGCACTGCCGGTGATGACGCGCGCGCGCGCTGCGGCATCATATCAAACCCGCGCGCGCGCGCGCGCTGCGGCCGGGGCGGGCCGGGCCGGGCCGGGAAACCCCCACAGACAGGTCATAGTACATGCATTCCTATCCACAAGTCATATCCCATTCACCCACACCGGAAGTGACGTCATACCCCTCATTTTACATGCACCCATCCACTGCCCTTCACGAATGCTTCACTTTGATACCTCACTCGACTCCATCGGACCCTTCGTGGCTCACCTAAACCGCTAAAACCTCTATCTATTTCCATCCCCTTTTCCCATAATTCCCTGTCTGCGCATGCGCAGAATGGTGACCACGTCCGAGCCACTAGTCCAGTCAGATGCCCCTTCACCTAGGCGTCACAATGATACCTCACTCGACTCCATCGGCCCACTAGGGGCTCTCCTCGATCTCAAAACGTTTATTTCCATACCTTCGGTCTACTGCGCATGCGCAGAATGACGGCAGTTCCATTTCTCACCCACCTAGTCGGATGTGCCTTCAGGAATGCTTCACAATGATGCCTCATACGACTCCATAGGACCAATAGGGGCTCCCCTGGATCCCAACACGTCTATTTCTATACTACGGCCAGACTGCGCATGCGCAGACTATTGACAACGGCCGAGACACTAGTCCAGAAGGATGCCCCCTCATGTGTGCTTCACATGGATACCTCATACGACACCACAGGATCATTAGGGGCTCACCTAGAGCCTAAAACGTCCATTTTCACACCCTTTTCCCAGAATTCCCTATCTGCGCACGCGCAGAATGGTGACAACGGCCGACCCGCTAGACCTGTCAGATGCCCCTTTACGACTGCTTCACATGAATACATCACTCGACCCAATCGGACCATTAGTAGCCCCCCTACATCCCAAAACTTCTATTTCCACACCATGGGTCCACCGCGCATGCGCAGAATGACGACAGTTCTTCGTCACACCTAGCCCATTAGATGTCCCTTCACGAATGCTTCACAATGATACATCACTCGATACAATCGGACCATGAGTGGCTTCCCTAGCTCCAAAACTTCTATTTCCATACCTTTGGTCTACCGCGCATGCGCAGAATGACCCCATTCCAACCCCACACCCAGCCCATCAGATGCCCCCTCACATAGGCTTCACAGTGATACCTCATACGCCTCTATCGACCCACTAGTGGCCCCCTAGACCCCAAAACGACTATTTCCATATACTTGGTCTACCGCGCATGCGCAGAATGACGCTATTCCAACCCCACACCCAGCCCATCAGATGCCCCTTCACATAAGCTTCACTTTGATACCACATTCGACCCCATCGGACCATGCAGCGTATTTGTAGTCTAGGGACTACTTTTTCTCCGCGGAAGCTTTTTCCCGCAACACCGCGGATGAATACATTTCCTGCACAATTGGAACTCTCCTGTGTTGGAGGTAGCTTTTTGGCCATTCTGCCGGAACTATAGTGCACTCAATGACCTTTGCTCCACAAATGCACTCAGAGGTCAAAGGTCAACCTCTATCGTTTTACGCTTATACTACTACTGTGAACTGCTCTCAGCAGACCAGCCTTTATATAAGACAGGTGGTCAGTCACTACCTGGCGATGAAGACAGTATAGTCTTTGAAAGCTTGCAAATATATATATATATATGTACCCAGAAGAAAATTTTCAGAAATGTCAAGGAAGAGTTTTCTTCGCAATTAATGGAAAGAACGGCCTTTTCCCTATCCAATTTTAGTTACATAATTTTCAAAATTTGATAAAAGAACGTATTTCCTTTAACAGCAAAATGAGAAATTATTGAGTGAAATACTGCTTTTATCAGCGATGCGGATTTGATATTATCGGAACATCATGACGTCTTGCCAGCATCATTGAAAATTGTTGACCGCTTCTCTCTTGCAGGAGGCTAGGCTATGTTTATGTATGCTATGATTGTCTTTGAATTTGGTGCTAATACTGTTATATGGACTACGTATTTGGATTATCGACGAGGATATTCTTTAATGGACGACGGCTGAATTATGAATGGCGGACCTGACGCTTGTAATCCTTTTGTGAAAATCTCCTTGAATCTCCTTGACTATCAAATGGGGTCAAATCTTTCCACAGAATGGTTTCATCTGGTGATGATTTAGGACCCAATTTCGGCTCTTTCACAAAAAAAAAGACCAAAGCCCTTCCTCTCCCGTTGTTAAAAAATACAAATTACAATACATATCGCTCCAATGTATTACTTGTATGCTGTAGGATTCTGCTGGTGAACTGTTAGCCCACGAGGCCCGCCCTCTGTATTCTGTCATTCGACAAATTTGTGCAAGTTTATTGTTTTGGTGGGAAATTTAAGCCGTACGACGTCGGGCATTACAGGTTAATTTTCCTGGGTATTCTTGCATTTACCAGGTGTAGGCGTTTGCTCCATTAGACGTATTCGATACTCAACCATTAACATCGGATGAGTTAACTGCTTGAGCTGATCTGACATCACAGCTCCCCAGCTAGGTTAATCTAATTCCAATTAATCCGGTGCTAGAGGCCGTGTGGATACTTCATAGTCTCCACATGGACAGCTGCGGTAAATGCACGGCTGAGATACTGAGGCTACGTCCAAGAGTCTACCGTATTCGCGAGTCTGAATGTGAGGTCCCCACAGAAGCTACTTTGGAGCTACATGGTTGTTTTAGTCACCAGACGTCAATCTTTGACACCTCTTGCATATCGCTCGAATGGAGTTTCTTTTGTGCGGTTGCTCTGGTATACGGCACTGTCCAGTTCATGTCCGACGTGTTCAACATAAAATTGCGGAGTGAATAACCTTTGCGGGGAAAGTTGTTCCCTTGTGGCCTCCAACGCCGGTCTCGGCGTCCATGCTTCCTTAGAACAGATCCGTCATGTCCTTGGGTTTAGTGCATTTGTCTTGTTATCCCCAAGTATGGGGTTGGGTATGAGAGTAAAATTGGCGGCTGTTAGCATTGAGGGGTGCCGCTGGTTGGGAGCGGGATGGAGCTGCTGGGTGTTAACACTGTGGATGGTCGGAGTGTCGTAGATTCGCTTCGACTTTGTGATGGTCACTCTCCGGGTTATGGGTGGTTTGTCAATCGACGATCTTCGGGTGTTTGAGCTTTTACGTCTAAAAACGTATAGGCATGCGGACGGCTCGCTGCGGCTTGAAATGCCTCCTTGAAAAGGTTGATGTTCTGTGCATAATTTCGAACATGTGGAGTTTCGCTCCGTCGATGGGATTGAAGAACAGCAAGTATTGGTAGTTCGAAGCAATATCCATGGGCGCCTTCCCTTGAGAAAAGCGATTCTTGGTCAAATAGATGATGGAAGATTCCGATGACGGGATCCTTTTAAGTCAACACGTACTACATATATGCCAGCGGTCTGTCAATTTTGACCCATGTACTACAGTTGCGTGACCTCTCCATGACCTTTGCACGCTGCCTCGATGATTCGGTCATGCATAATGAAATCTACAATTATCTCAACATCCATCATCATTATCAACGGTGGACATTTAATCTGTCTGCAATCCGATTTTCTGAACTATAGAGATCATGATACTTCAAGTGAGAAATAGTGAAAGTATTGTCGTACCAATATCCTTAGGCTAACTTTAAATGGATTTTTTTTACTCCGAAACAAAATTTGAATGCTTTAGGGAATAACTAAGGAATATACACATTTCATGCTGCATTCAACAGTATCATCAATGGAATCGATACGACTTCGATACTTAGTTTGTTAATTGGGACGGACACTCACTCTCAAACCACCGTATTTATATATGGCAGTATGGCACAATTAACCGACGTTCTTCGTTCTAAAAATATGAGATGATAATGAATTGTGACGTCATCGACGCGAACAGCAGTCTAAAGGAGCCATATCCGGATAAGTAAGTAAACATAGCGTATTTCGACGTCGAATAGAGGTAAAAGTTACGGAGATACGATAAATTCGTATAGGAGCTTTACGATAGAACTCGATACCTCGAATACAACGCCGCAAACCACGAGCGCCTGTATCGCTTATTACTCGAGAAATGGTCGAATCACGTGACACCGATTGTCGTCTAATTGCGGCGAAAATTGTGTTGGCCTTTATCATGCATCTATAGGAAAGGAATACGACGCCGTAAGCCGCGAGTCTCTATCCTTCTTAGTTCCCGAGATATCGCCATGGGTAATTTATGGAAAAATCGACGAAAATCGGAAGTCAAAAACAAAAATCGAAATTTTTTTTTTACCCCGAAACGAAATTTGGACGCCATTGGGGCATAACTGAGGAATTACGCATTTCATGCCTCATTCAACGTCTATCAACATAGGAATCAATGCGACTTCGGTCCCGAATTAGCCGCCTGCTTTCATTAGTCACGATCCATCGCTAACTATAGACAGGGCCCGCTAAACAGATATAGAACACCGCATACACTTCTCTCACTTTAGTCACGGTTCGGTGGACACGTTGAACTACAACACCGCACCTCCGGGTTATAGGTCTATATATGTACTATGAACACCGCACCTTCAGGCACCGCACTGGGAATCTCTGATTGGGCGGAAAACTTTGCGGCCATTTATGATTGCAATTTTTTTGATAAACTTGTCACTTGACTGCTTGATGTTCCTGATATTTTCAAAGTAGTACATGTATGGTTCCCAGAGCCAAGGGGTTTCAGATGCGCAAGTAGTATATAAAGGTGATTACAGAGCCCCTTTTGACGAGTGCGCAGGTGTTTCTGCGCAGATTTGTGGAGGATTGAGGAGGAACTTAGAGGTCACGGGAGGGTCACAGAGGTCAAGTGCAGTATAGTTCCGGCAGAAAGACCAAAAAGCTACCTCCAGCACAGGAGAGTTCCAAATTTGCATATCACGTGACCCAGGTCAAAAATGTATTCATCCGCGGTGATGCGGTCATGTCTGGCGGTGATTCGGTCGCGGGAAAAACCTTCCGCGGAGAAAAAGTAGTCCCTAGATAAAACGGTCCGATTGGGTCGAGTGAGGTATCAAAGTGAAGCTTATGTGAAGGGGCATCTAATGGGCTGGGTGTGGGGTTGACATAGCGTTATTCTGCGCATGCGCGGTGGCATAAGGGTATGGAAATAACCGTTTTGAGATGTAGGGGAGCCCCTAGTGGACCGATGGGGTCGAGTGAGGTATCAAAGTGAAGCTTATGTGAGGGGGCATCTGATGGGTTGGGTGTGGGGTTAAAATAGCGGCATTCTGCGCATGCGCGGTGGCCCAAGGGTATGAAAATAGCTATTTTGGAGCTAGGGGAGCCACGAATGGGTCGATAGAGTTCTATGAGGTATCAAAGTGAAGCATTCTTGAAGGGGCATCTGATGGGCTGGGTGTGGGGTTGAAATATCGGCATTCTGCGCATGCGCGGTGGCCGAAGGGTATGGAAATAGACGTTTTGGAGCTAGGGGAGCCCCTAATGATCCAATGGGGTCGAGTGAGGTATCAAAGTGAAGCCTATGTGAAGGGGCATCCAAACATGGGTGGGTGCATGTAAAATTTTTCCTGAAAAACGTGCAAATTCAAAGTACGCGCGAGGAACGATCAACACCTACGTCACACACGACAATATTAGAGCACCCTTATACGATGACGGTGAGCGGCCCTACGGGGTGTGGAAAGACGTCCTGGGTGATGAAGTTCTTAGAGGAAGGTGTGGCAACCCCAGCTCCGACACGTGTTGTTTGGTGTTATAGCCAATGGCAGCCCGCCTACGAAACTGCACGACTACAGAATGTGAGCTTTGTTCCTCACGACATAGACGAACCCTATTACTTCGATTCCGAGCAGACCAACGTGGTAGTGCTCGATGATCTGATGAGTGCGGCCAAGGACATTTCGAAAATCGCCCACCTATTGACCAAAGGGTCCCATCATCGAAATCTGTCCGTCATCTATTTGACTCAGAATCTCTTTCCTCAAGGGAAGGCGTCCAGAGATATTGCCTTGAACTGCCAATACTTTGTGTTGTTCTCCAATCCCATTGATAGAGCACAAATCCGTGTGTTTGGTAGTCGAATTTATCCTCAGAACATTGACCATTTTATGCGGGCGTTTCAAGAAGCGACAATTCGTCCGTACGGCTACCTGTTCGTAGATTTAAAAGCCCATACCCCCGAAGATGGTCGGCTGACGACCCACCTGTTACCCGGCGAGGAATCACCACAACGGCATATACCCCTACACCATCCGCCGAGTGCACTCCTGGCAGAGCAGCAGCAGAAGCCCACCCCCATACAGCGGGTCCGCTTCATACCATCAGTCCTGGAATATCACCCAACCGTGAAGGCCCAACCCGAGGTTGAAGAACATAATGTGAACTCGAGGCTATGAAAGGATTTGTTCAAAGAAAGTATGGACGCCGAGATGGGCGGGATGTTGGAGGCCACAGGAAACAAGTTTCAACGCAAAGGGTATTCGAAAGAGGAAGCTGCAATTTTAGTCCATAACAGATTGGCACCCAGACTACGACGGGCTTTACGTCAGCAGTATGTCGACTTACTGACCCATATGAAATTGTTGGATAAGGACCCAGTCCATATGGAAATTGAAACAACAGCGTCGATGTTGAAAACCTCGGGCATGAACTGGAAAGCGGCGTATGTCAGAGCAATAGCACAAAAGAAACATTTGTTCGAACGCATCATTAAACAACGTTAAAGCATTAAAGAGGTAGTAGCGTGATTTTAGTTGTTCGGGTAAACTGAAGAGCATGATCACTTGCAACATTTGCCAAAAGATTTTCAAGTATTGAAATCTCGTATTTCATATAGGGATCAATATTGTCAGATTCTTCAATTCGGTCTAGTGAACAACATGAAAATGGGAATTGACTGAGATGACGTCGGATAGCGTGATCAGGTATCCATGACGTAACATTAGAAGCCGTCACAGTGCGATAAAAGTTCTAAGATCGAGTATGACGTTGCAAAGCATCACGCTCGGAATGCCAGTGCGCGTTTTCTGACGTCATCTCAGGCATTGGAGCCAAGTGCAGATGCTGTTACGTTTTTCAGAGAATGTCAGAAGTGTGATTTCAATGCCCGTGATATTAAAAAATGAGGTCACAGAAACACGTTCACCATAGTTGCTTTCAACTACTGAATAACTTTTATCGAAATATGTTATTTGCTGAATATTTTTTAAATGACGCTTTTACCTCTTTAAGAAAGTGTGTTAAAGCGTTGAGACGAGCGTTAAGGCGTAACGACGGGCGTTGACGGGCGTCACTGCATTTCGATGAATTGGTGTCAATTCCATGAAATCAGAGCTTCTGAGCTAATTCACCAGGGCGTTGAAGCGTTGAGCTAAGCGTTGATGGGCGTTACTGTCTATAAAAGCGAGCGTATTCCCAAAACACGCACAGTCGACGTTCAACCGTCAACATGGCTTATACTTGTTCTGAGTGTGAACGCACGTTCACCAGACATTACGATATGATGCGACACCAGAAAAATATACATGGGACTGAAGACGCCGAGGAGCCCGTTGAGGCAGATACTGATACAGAGATTGATGAGAGTGCATCGACCGAATCCAAGATGGCTGATAGTCTATCTACTGATATGGAGAGCTTGACCTCAGAGAATCAGCCTTCATCCCAGGAAAGTGAGGCAGAACCTACCTTCTGGGATCGTATTGTGACAGCAGCTATCAATACTCACGCTGAAGCGATCGAGGACGCCGGAGAGGATAATTTACGTACACCCAAATGCGCCCCCGCATCAGGAAAACAGCCATGGCGATCTATGAACAGTATACCTTACTACCGCTTGAAATGAAAGGGGACCCCACGCACAGGTCCATCATGAAGACCAAGCGTCACTTGGAAGAGGATTTGGGTTTACCACCCACCGAGGCCCTGGAAAATGCGATCAGAATGCGCAAACAACTGTTTCAGGACATGCTGCCCGAAGAATATCCAGGCCTGTACGACGATGATTAGAATGAACGGTTCAGAATGAACATGACCGAAGAAGGAACTCTCTGAAATGGGGACTTCTGATTGGACAAGAATACATCTAACGGACAGGAACGAATAGGACAGATGCAAATGGCGGTCTCTGATTGGACAAGAGTCTTTCTTGAATTGTAAACATACCCAACGCGGCTCCCCCAGCGTGGGTATGTTATGATGGAGGGGAAAATAAACAACATGAAAAAAAAAACTTGTTGTTGTTGTTGTTTTTCCCTCATGTGTCATCCTTGTTGTTGTTGTTTTCTCTCTCTCTCCGGTCTATATCATGGCGTCAAAACGTCTAACAGGACCCATACAAGGTCCAGTTTTCGACACTAGGTGACCACATCCAGACGAAATGGCCAGTTTTCGACACCGGATGTGCCGCCATCTTGAACATACGCGCCGCCATCTTGGGTATGGCCCATAATGCACCGGGTCAAAATACTCGCTTCTGATTGGCTGAGAGCTCTGTGACGGATTTGAAATACTCGCTTCTGATTGGACGAGAGCTCCGCATTGCGTCCGCGCATGCGCAGAATGATATTCCTACCGCACACCCAACCCATCAGATGCCCCTTCACGAATGCTTCACATGAATACCTCATACAACTCCATCGGTCCATTAGGGGCTCCCCTAGATACCAAAACGTCTATTTCCATACCCTTGGGCCACCGCGCATGCGCAAAATGCCGATATTTTAACCCCACGCCCAGTCCATCAGATGTCCCTTCACGAATGCTTCACGTTGATACCTCATTCGACCCCATCGGCCCACTAGGGACTCACCTAGCTCCAACACGGCTATTTCCATACCCTTGGGCCACCGCGCATGCGCAGAATGCCGATAGTTCAACCCCGCACCCAACCCATCAGATGCCCCTTCACGAATGCTTCACTTTGATACCTCACTCGATCCCATTGGACCATTTGTGGCTCCCCTAGATCCAACACGGCTATGAACCTATACCCCAGTATGGGAATATATATTTATATATATGTCTATATGGGGCTATATCGTACTTTTTCAAAAATTTCACCGATTCGCTCCGCAACACTTCCTATCGTGTTCTACATGACGAGACCAAGAAAACGAGACCCCACAGCCCTACCGCAAATGTATAGAAGTACGTTTCCCAGGGGGACAAACATTGATCCTATACCTCCAGTATGGGCCTATATGGGGCTCGGTGACTTTTTCGTGCGGGGACACTTCCTATCATGTTCTAAATGACGAGACTAAGAAAACGCGACCCCACAACCCATACCGCAAATGTCGAGAATTAGGTTTCCCAGAATGGTCCTATACCTCCCATACCCCATATAGGCATTTTCACGTAATTTAGGATAAAGTCCGTATTCCGTATTTTTCCAGGAAAATTTTTACATACACCCACCCTGGAACTAGGGGGAGATAACGCTATTGATAGGCAAGCCCCGATAAGCCCGGCGACCTATATACCCCCCATACCCCATATAGGCATTTTCCCAGGATTTTCGATAAAATCCGTGTTCCGTATTTTTTTTTTCATGAAAAATTTTACATGCACCCACCCATGTTTGGATGCCCCTTCACATAGGCTTCACTTTGATACCTCACTCGACCCCATTGGATCATTAGGGGCTCCCCTAGCTCCAAAACGTCTATTTCCATACCCTTGGGCCACCGCGCATGCGCAGTATGCCGATATTTCAACCCCACACCCAGCCCATCAGATGCCCCCTCACATAAGCTTCACTTTGATACCTCACTCGATCCCATCGGTCCACTAGGGGCTGCCCTACATCTCAAAATGGTTATTTCCATACCCTTGGGCCACCGCGCATGCGCAGAATAACGCTATGTCAACCCCACACCCAGCCCATTAGATGCCCCTTCACATAAGCTTCACTTTGATACCTCACTCGACCCAATCGGACCGTTTTATCTAGGGACTACTTTTTCTCCGCGGAAGGATATTCCCGCGACCGAATCACCGCCAGACATGACCGCATCACCGCGGATGAATACATTTTTGACCTGGGTCACGTGATATGCAAATTTGGAACTCTCCTGTGCTGGAGGTAGCTTTTTGGTCTTTCTGCCGGAACTATACTGCACTTGACCTCTGTGACCCTCCCGTGACCTCCAAGTTCCTCCTCAATCCTCCACAAATCTGCGCAGAAACACCTGCGCACTCGTCAAAAGGGGCTCTGTAATCACCTTTATATACTACTTGCGCAGCTTCGTATTCCTATCAAAACTCTATATTACCTGGCTCCCACTGAAAATCAGGAGACTCTTATTATTGTTCAGATTATTATTAGGTTTCAAAGCAAGAATGACTTGAAGCCTTTAGTTTTTGCTCAGATTTTTTTTTTCCTTACGGCATATTTTTCGCATATCCCACACTGAATTTATTACATTTTAATCTTTTACAAACCACTGCTAAAGCATCTTCTGCATTCAACCAAATCTTTCGGGCTTTTACATATGCATTTTCCATTCGTTGTGTATCAATATACACTGACTATAACTGTCTGGTTGAGGAGTTGTTTCGCCTTTTTAGGTGCTACCTCATGTTACATAATTGGATTACAAATGTTACAATCAATTTCAGGTTTTATAGCAATGCAGAAGAGGTAAGACCCCGGTGTTCACACTTCGCAAGTTTGTGGATTATTCAATTATTCCTATGCAAGTATTATTTATCCACTTTGATATGCCTAGCGAATAATATAGAGACTAATCCTCGCCCTGCTCTACATGAATCATGTCTATATCATCGTACTTTTCTCGCAACTATTGTTCATGGCAGCTTTCTACAGGGGATTCAGTATTTTCCACGGACTCGAGAGGAAAACAGTGTATGACAAATAAGCCTTTTTTCTTACATTGACAGTCATTGATGGAAATAACTGAACACACCAAATCCTGGATGAAATACTGTTTCATGGCGATCAATTGTACAAGAAGATAAAACAACAGGACAATGGTATACGATCATTTCGCTGATTAGATCTCCCTAGGTTCTTCATCCTTGTTGATAGGAACTTTTCATTGTCTCTGATCAAAACATACCCCGGACGTTTTGATGGACATTAAACTGACAATATCGACTTCTTCACATTGAAAGCAGCTATTCTGTCAACATTCACAGAGACTAATGCTATTCTGGTTTTCAAAGAAACGTACCATATTCGGCTTTAAAATGGCATGGCAGTTATTACGAAGTGGGACTTCGTCTGAACAGTTTAAGATTTCTCGTTTGGATTTACTATCAGTGCCTTCTTACGAACTGTGAACGCTGCACTGGCTGGAAAGCATTGCTTGTTCGGCAATTGCAGAGAGCGTAACGTTGAGGTAATCTGTACTTTCGCTACCATGGGTGCATATCTTCACTTCAAAAGCGTAAGACATGTACGTTTTAGAAAGGTGAGTTGTCTCACCTTTATTATGGGATCTAGGATATTTCTGATGTTAGGATTGTCCGAAGTACACGTATAAAAATAGTTCTAAATTGTTTATTCTTTCTCAGACCAGAATAGTTATTCTTCAGGGGTTGACAGGCTATATATAGTCACTAAGCATGTACTTGATTCCTTACCTATATTAAATAATACTTTGTTAATTGGTTTCCTTCAAGATATCAGATTAATAAGCACTAAAGTATGGAAGCCTCATATGGTTCACTCTTCCAAAGATTGCTCTCAGCTCAGAGAAATAGAGTTTAGGAGGCAACTTATAAATGTGTAAAGAGCTGCCCTACCATAGCTCTAGGGGCTGTACATGTATCTATGCTGGATCTAGTTTCTGATGAATGAAGAGGACAAGCTAAAACTAGGTCATCACATGGACTGGTGTTAGTAATATATGTACATGTACCGGTATGTAGTGAAATTAATGAATCAACTAAACTTAAACTTACAAATAATACTATCTGACATGTCTGAGAACTGAAGATGAATGCCTTGCCACTTGTTGTTTCATGCACTCATGTGTTCTAATACTTTCATTCAGTGCCAGTACCGGGTGTATGTGGAATAGTAATACCACTTGGTATTATGGTTAGCTTGGTATTATGGCCAGTTTTCCGTGTTTTTTTTGAGGGGGGGGGGGGGACTTTTCAAGCAAATAGATACCATTTTGAATTGAAACTCTGCGAAAGAAATCTGCTACTCAGGAAGCAGCTATTCTTCTGAGTTTTACTATCTTCACTATTGCAGCCAGTCAATCGATAGTCTCTGAAAATTATACTCGGGTATCACAATCAGTTAAAAACTATTTTATCTGTGAGCCATAAATTACAAAATACTAATTTACAAATGGAAGTACAGTGCAATAAAATCTAGATTATGCAGAGAGAAGTTCACTTGCGATGGATGGTATCTATTCCAACCCTCAATCAAGCAACAGCATTTATCTTCTGAACCACCTTTCTATATATAAGCCCATGGGCCTAGTTAATTATGTTAACCATGGACGGAAAAAGTCCCTGGGAGCGATGATGTCAACCGCATCACAGGTTCTACAGACTGTCAAAAGCAGTCGAGTATTCGAGAGTGGAACACGTAATGTGATGTAGTGTTCACAACAACTTCTCATTTGTCCGCTTGATGAATTTCAAATCCGCCAGATAGGACTGTCCAAACAGCAGAATGATGAAGGGATCAGAGTCGGAAAGGCTTCTGGCATAACTGAACGAAAAACGAGAGGTTATTTATTTTCTTTCTGAACTTGCCTTTCTTTCGAGACTTCGGACTCCCCATTCCCAAATTAACACAATTAACCAAATGACAATGGTAACGAGCCCCTGTGTCAGTACGTTCATCTGGACCTGTTCCAAATAGTTTTCTATATTTTGTTCACTTAATTGTAGTTGACCCAAATTTGCTCATCTACGCTGACACAGTCAAGCCAAATCTCGCCAGAGATTTGCCTGCGTCTGTTTGCACCGGTATACTGAGGGTGTAAACAGCCGCCTGTTGTCCAACATCTGAATGCCGACAGCGATCAGTGTAGCTGAGTAACTTGGACGCTGTTATGACAGCTGGCATCACCCACGCCAAGATCAAAGTGTTTTTTTCTCTTCAATGCGCTCTGTGTCTCTCGATCACCGATCTGGCTGGATAAGCGACAGTAGAAATTTCGATTTGCAAATTTAGACTTTAGACTACTTGCTCCGTAGTCGTGCTGGTGTAACAGGAATTAAAACGGTTTAACGAAATGTAAACGGACATGTCATCGTCACGAGCACAACAGCTTTCGCCTTTCGTATTCACTATGGTTCTAACCGTTACACATAATGGGTCTACCGTTCGACAAAGTTATTGCCATGAGAACTCGCATCCTTTTTCGCTTGAAACGATTTCTGAATAGATGATGAAATATGAGCTCCAATACAATTAATATCTTTGGCATCCGTGTCCACTCCAGATATAGGATTTAATTTTTGCTTTGGTAACTGTTTAGCGCGCGATTCGTTGTGGCGAGTACTATCAAATTTGTGCAGATTGTTCGACTCTTAAGTTTCGATCAAGATATTATTAGAGTACGTATTGAGGGATCAAACACCGCCAACCGCCTAATGTCTGCAGTTTAAGGGGAAGGGGAAAAAACAGCATTTGTGGATATAGTGCCTCATGATTTTGTTTAAACAGAACCAGGAACTAATACCCATCGGTGGTCAAAGAACAACAACAACAACAAGGTTTGTGAAGTCTAGATTGAGGCAGACCTCACCTTTCTCCCAAAACATGTTAACGAAGAGAATTAATATGAAACAAGTGGAATTTAAAGTAGGCCGAAATTATATACAAAATGTTAGCCTTGTGACAGCGCGGAAAAAGAAGGAATTTATTTATTTATTTATTAGGTTTGTGAAGTCTAGATTGAGGCAGACCTCACCTTTCTCCCAAAACATGTTTCAGAGTGTTAACGAAGAGAATTAATATGAAACAAATGGAATTTAAAGTAGACCGAAATTATACACAAAATGTTAGCCTTGTGACAGCGCGGGAAAAGAAGGAATTTATTTATTTATTTATTTATTTATATTATTTTATATTATATTATTTTATTTTATTTTATTTTATTTTATTTTATTTTTTTTTTACTATTAATTATTTTTCGCTATATCCCTTTTTGGGGCTTCATAGTTTTTCGACGTTATTATTCTTAGGTAAAATAATCTAGTAGTTGAGATGTGACGTTTACACTGAATTACCAAATATTTCTCTTTCAAGCCACTAATAAGATTGCTGTGGGGGTTTTTTTCAGTGGGACTAAATTGTCTGTCATATTTAAATTGAGAGGACAATGGAAGACTTATCAGTAAAACTGGAACCTCTTGATCAAGCGACGGAGTTATTGGTGCAAGATGATGGGATCAAGTACCGGCATTCTGGAAATGTATGTATGGAAGAGGGAGATGTAACGGTTAAGACAGAACCGACAGTCCAGTATGTGGTGGGAGAACAACAAGGTGATGTTGAGCATGATCCATGTGAACAATTACCGGTAAGCTGTGAAACACAGAACTGTGTGGATTGGATAAGAATCAGATCTACAAAAGTCGCTCCCCATTCTACTTGTCGCTTTTGTTGATCTGGCATCAACACCCTCATCTCCATGCATGTTCTGAGTACTGAACAATTACAAATCTTCTCCATGATTTAGGGATGTAAAACGTCAGGTTTAGGCCGCAACTATGTGGGAATGATAGGTTGACCTCGTGAAGGGAGACGTACATGTATCTCCTTGAATTGATCGATCTTTCTAAATTCTATTAACCTTCACAGAATATCATCACGGTTTCCAGAGAATAAAATATTGAGCCGATGAATCAAGATAAAAATATATGAGATGACTTTTACATATACCGTACGTCAGTGAGACGGGCCAGATGTTTGGCCTTGATCTGCCGACGTCTTTGTCTTCCAACACAGAAACGCCCCATGGGGCTTCCGGGGATTGACCTGGGATGTCATTGTGCACACTGCAGGTCATGGTAAGAATAGCCCCCAGTTCCTCAGAGAGCTTGTCGTAAGAGGCGACTAACTGAAATATAATTGAAAGTGACGTTAAATAATATTCACTCACTCACCCGGTTCTTGTGCTCAGATCGTAAATCACCGACATGTGAGATAGGGAGCGTTATTGTCCTCCGCCACGAGAGAATTAGTTCAGCCAATCGACTTCAAACTTGGGAAGGTGCTTCCCGTCAGTTAGACGGCCTTTGATATTGATTCTCGCTGGTAATACGTACTCCACGATGACTGCCATTGGCCATTTTGGATTGCGTCCATCCCACATCCTTTGAACGCGATATATCGAGAAAAATTTGCCCAGTTGACTTCAAACTTGAGTTGTCCCTGCAAAGTGAGACGGGCCAGACGTTTGGCCTTGATCTGCCGATAGCTAGGTCTTTCAACACAGAAACCCTGATGTTGTGCCGGAATCGTAAATCATCAATTGGTCCGATTGACTTTAAACTTGAGAATGTGCTTCACGGTATGTCATTCAAGATAACTGTCATTGACCATCTTGGATTCCGTCTCTCTCGCATCTTGTGGACGCAGTGTGGTGAGAACAATTTTCCTGGTTGATTTCAAACTTTATGTGCTTTTCATCCGTTAGACGACTATTGGTATTGATTTTCATTGTGGTAGTCTGTAGTCCAAGATGGCTGCCATTGACCATCTTGCATTCCGCCCGTCCTGTTTCTTGTGAATGTGGTATTTTGAGAACAATTCGTCCAATTGACTTCAAATTTGAGAAGGTGCTTCACATCAGTAGGCGGCCATTGGTGTTGATTTTCATTGAAGTAGTATGTAATCCAGTGTGGCTGCCAATGGCCTTCTTGGATTTCACTCACCCATATTGTACCCATCTGTGTTGTGAATGCGATATCTTTATGTATTGCACCCATCAATTTATTAGCCTTGCCATCCACAATTCCATAAACATCTACCGACTTATATTCCAGTGTTACACCACCCATTACTGCTTCCCAAACCTCCTCAACTTGTCTCAACAATTCCAGAAAAATGTCCCTTTCCACATACACATATCCACTTTCCAAGTTATATTTAACCCTACCTGGCCTGGGTGGGGGGCGGGGGGGGGGGCACTTTCCGCCCGACCTGTTGGTTTTTTGCTTGTATCTCAGGAACGACGAAAAAAAGAGAGCTGAAACTTCGTGACTTTTTCGATTATCATATTGAGGTCATTTTGAGCCTATTTGCATGACCCCCGAGCTCAGGATCATGGGTAAATTCAAAATGGCGGCCAAGGGAGGATACCAGAAAAGTGATGTTTTCGCCATATTTCTTCAAAAATTATGCAAAAATTCAGCATGTTGATTCAACGCGATTCTATGCATTTTTCTGAAACTTATGTCTTAGCATCAATATAAAACACTCCCTAATTTGTTCTCCCTCCCTCCCTTCCCCCATTAACCCTACCAGGCCCGGGGGAGTGGGGGGGGGGGGCAAAAATACCCTCCTGCCAAACTTTCTGCGATATCTCCGAAATGCCAAAAAATGGAGAGCTGAAACATCCTGGGTGTTATAGGGTATCGTATTGGAGTTATTTTGAGCCTATTTGCATAACCCCACGAGCAGAGGATCATGGGTAAATTCAAAATGGCGGCCAAATGGGGTTCCAGAAAAAGTTATGCTTTCGTCATATTTCTTCAAAAATGTTGCTTTTCTCTGCGGAGAAATGGATAAAACTTATTTTATTTCATATCAGATTATTATTTGCTAATTTATCATGCAGTTTTTGTGGTACACCCTAAATCGCCCAGACCAGATAGGGTTAAGGAGATATTTGAAGCTTAAATGCAGTATGCTCTCAAACAGGATACTTGTTCGAGGACCTGCTAGCTACTCGGCTTGTTTCCAGATCTGGTTTTAATCTTTGTGATTATGCAAACAGATTTTTGAAGATATATTTAATAATTGACTTTATTGAAGTAGAACTGAAGTGCTGATATGAAAATAAGGCTGATGTTTTTTATTTGATTTAGGCCTTTGTCAAGAAGTATTCTAATGACGAGCAGAAACGTGTCGATGATTTTTTCGCTAACAGACCTTTTCCTGTGGCCATGTACATGGTAAAATTCCAGACAGCAGAGACGACAAAACTGTCCAACGAATCTTTGAGATTTTGGAACCCAGAAACGGACAATAAAGGAAGAACGACACCTGAAAGAGTTAACACTTGTGAAAAGCCAGACAAATTTTCACTCTGTCCACAAGGTTGTTCGAGTACAGTAAACCTACATGATCCTGAAAAAACAAAAACTGGTGAAAAGCCATACAAATGTTCAGTCTGTCCATATAGCTGTTTACACAAAGGACGCCTGAAGGTACATAAAAGGACACATACAGGTGAGAAGCCATACAAATGCCTCCTCTGTCCATATAGCTGTTCAGACAAAGGGAGCCTTAAGGTACATGAAAGGAAACATACTGGTGCAAAGCCATATAAATGTTCAGTCTGTCCATATAGCTGTTCAACGAAAGGGAACCTGAAGGGTCATGAAAGGACACATACTGGTGAGAAGCCATACAAATGCTCCCTCTGTCCATATAGCTGTTCACAGAAGGGGAGCCTAAAGATACACGAAAGCACGCATACTGGTGTAAAGCCATACAAGTGTTCAGTCTGTCCATATAGCTGTTCAACAAAAGGGAGCCTGAAGGATCATGAAAGGACACATACTGGTGAGAAGCCATACAAATGCTCCCTCTGTCCTTATAACTTTTCACATAAAAGGAACCTAAAAATACATGAAAGGACACATACTGGTGAGAAGCCATATAAATGCTCACTATGTCCATATAGCTGTTCACAGAAGGGGAACCTGAAGGATCATGAAAGGACACATACTGGGGCAAAGCCATATAAATGTTCAGTCTGTCCATATAGCTGTTCACAGAAAGGGAAGCTGAAGGATCATCAAAGGACACATACTGGCGAGAAGCCATACAAATGCTCTCTCTGTCCATATAGCTGTTCATCGAAAGGACACCTTGGGCGACATGTATGGACACATACTGGTGCAAAGTCATATAATTGCTCACTATGTCCATATAGCTGTTCACAGAAAAGGAACCTGAAGGATCATGAAAGGACACATACTGGGGAGAAGCCATACAAATTGCTCCCTCTGTCATTATAGCTGTTCACAGAATGGGGGCCTAAATATACAGGAACGCACACGTACTGGTGAGAAGCCATACAAATGCTCCGTCTGTCCCTATAGCTGTTCATCGAAAGGAGGCCTTGGACGACATGAAAGGACACATACTGGTGCAAAGTCATATAAATGCTTACTCTGTCCATATAGTTGTTCACGCAAATGTAGCCTAAAGAAACATGAAAGAAACCACACTGATGAAAAACCATATAAAGGAGGTGTTCGCTTTAGATGGATATATTTCCCTTCAGAGTCGGTCTCCATTGTCTTGCTCGGAGCTGGCCGGTAAATTGTGACGTAAAGCTCAGGTTTTCCCCAACTCTTTGTCAGACAGGCGGGGCCAGTCTAATGGGAAATTGTGGTTCATATTCTCCTACGGTTACCATTAGTGTTTTCCTGAACGACCCAGATATTTACGAACAATAATCAGTTATATTAATATATGAGCCGACTCGAAAACTGAAAAATCGCTGCCAAAAGTTGAGCGAACAATAATTAAGGATGTAACTGTGAAAAAACAAAACATATCGGCACATGCATAATCACTTGCGAAAGCAAGCGTCATTACTTGTTGAAAGTCATTTCCTTAATAAAGGCATTGATAAGACAAGTTCAACCTTATAACTTTTCGATTCATAGTTACAACTTTCCGATGTTCTAAGACGGAATTATATATGTGTAACAATTAATGTTTTGCTCTGCTAGATCGTCAGAATATTCAAATACTGAAGAAGTGGTCTGACTGTGTGTACATTTGTTTGTGTGCATTTCTATTCACGAATTGAAATGAAATAAGGGATTAGTACGTACGTTAGGGTTCGCTGTCTTTATTTCACGTCACTATTGCACTTTAAAGTCCAAAATGATGATGGGAGAAAAAAGGAAAAATGAAAAAAATGAAAAAAAGAAAAAAATCGGGGATTTGGAGATTCGAATCAAAACGTTGGTTTTCTTTTAATCTGTAGTCCGACACTGTAACCATTCGGCCAAGCAGCTGTTACAATTATCAAGTTGAAGAATCATGTGCCGAATGGCGGTGAACTACGCCCTTTCAGAGCATTACAAACGTTTTGACATATTTCAATATTATGAAAATATGACACCTTTAACCAAAACGATTTTTCAGTATCATTTTGGATCAAACCTACCGCATTTCGATATGTAAGACTCGTTTTGGTTAAAGGTGTCATATTTTATATATGAAGGGAATTCCCTTCAAGAATATCGCCAAAAATTGCAAAAACAAACAGATGCTTATTTTCTAATACTCGTAATATTTTTTTGACAAATCTCTTCTCGGTGAAAATTGAGAATATGTAAATTTAGTATTTTCTCTCTCTAGGTAATAACTTTTAAAGTAAACGAGAGGGAATTATATTTTCGGTTTATAAACGCAACACACTAAGGAAAATAATACGGTCAAACCGAACACCTCCTTTTGACTCCACACAGCTGTTCACAGAAAGGAACCATAATAAGACACATACTTGTGAAAACCATAAACATGCTCTCGCCGTTCATGTACATGTAGCTGTACGCCTACAGGAACACAACGCATAATAGTGAAAAGTCATAGAAATTCATTTTATTATGGATTGTTTAATATATTGAAATGGGACACCTTGGACGAGTAATAAATGTTTTCGAAAATGTCGTGACATTACAGCGAAATATTATTCTGGCTCAATGAGTCTTAGGATCATATATTGGTTGATTATATAAAAAATGCATGCTGAAATACATACGAAAATGTCCAAAACAGATGTAAAGTCCAACGTTCTATGTCAAACACCGTAATATTAGGTACGTGTGTTTACAGAGCAGACTTTCGTCATCAACATGTGGACCTAAACGAGAACATGCAACAATAGTACGCACATGTTACGATATCCACCAGTGGACATTTTGGAGGATCACAAGGGCGTGGAAGAGTGGGCTATGACGCGCATGCGCAGTGATAAAACTTCATGGGAACGGGCGTTTTTGGGGTCGAGATGACCTACTATTGGTCTGAATATAACTGAATTTATGATTCATGAAAATATGCTCCTGGTCTAATGCTGTATTTTTTAGCCATTTATAAGGAAGATTTTCTCTTGTCATCAGAATATGACATCTTAACCAAATATCAAACTTGATACTGTCCTCGCTGTTTTATGGGGTGAATGGAGGGTGTCTGGTTCCGTGCTGCTTCAGGGATTTCTTCTTTGGAGTGGCAGGAACACAGCTGGGCTGGGTGGTGCTTAGTTGTTTCGTCGTGATATAGCTGAAATAATGTTGAAAGCGACGTTAAATTCTATTCACTCACTCACTCAAACTTGATACTTTCAAATAAGCAATCTTTCTAATTTCTTCGCGAAAATATAATTTTGGTTTGAGGTGACATACTTTTGTTACAAGAGAAAATTCTTCTTATAAATGCCTCAAAAATACCCAAAATAGGCCATGGAGCCTTCGTTGTTGAAATATGAACTCATTTTTATGCAACTGACTGTTGTAATTGTTTCCAGGCTGAAATTTCAGTGCATATCCTTTAAGCAAAATATGTTTTGCAGATTGTGGATTGAAAAAAAGCAAAGAATTTTTCGCATGTACATGTAAACATTATGCAATTATGCTGAAAATAAAACCAAAAATATTTCTTTTGCTTGTATATCATGTTCCATGTTGTTTTTTTTTAAACGAAGATGTCAGAAAATGTACCCAGAAGAAAATTTTCAGAAATGTCCAGGGAGAGTTTTCTTCGCAATTAATGGAAAGAACGGCCTTTTTCCTATCCAATTATAGTGACATCATTTTCAAAATTTTGATAAAAAACGTATTAACTTTAAAAGCAAAATGAGAAATTATTCAGTGAAATACTGGATAAGAATACTGATCAGCGATGCGGATTTGATATTATTGGAACATCTTGACGTCTTCCCGGCACCATTGAAAACTGCATGAAACTAGGCTATCTTTTTGTATAGTATCATTGTCTTTGAAATTGGTGCTAATACTGTTATATGGAATAGGTATTTGGATCATCGACGCGGATATTCTTTAATGGACGACGGCTGAATTATGAATGACGGACCTGACGCTTGTAATCCTTTTGTGAAAATCTCCTTGAAATGTTTTTGACTATAAAATGGGGTCAAATTTTTCCTCAGAATGGTTTCATCTAGCGATGATTTGGGACCCAATTTCGGCTCTTTCACAAAAAAAAGATCGAAGTCCTTCTTCGCACGTTATTAAAAAAATAGAAATTCACATATTTTTTTCTTCATTTCAAAAGATGAAAGTCAGTCTTGATATTGGAGCTGAGAAATGGCTCTGAAAGCATAACTGAGTATCTAAGACCCCACGCCTAGTATGAAAGCGGGACGTTCTGGACTGTTTTCTGACGCTTTATTTATCACATAATAAAGATTCATTTTATTGTCGTTTTGGATTTCAAGGTATGGTATAAAGTCAGAGGCATGATAGTAGGCCCTGTACCGCCTATTTGTGACCAAGCAAAAACCAAGCAGCTAAACTTGACGTCTTCACCGCACACAATGACCTGTTTTCTTAAGCCACTAGGTATATATTCACAAATTGGTGCTAGGCCTATACATAATGTGAACTGCTCTCAACAGATCAGCCTATATATAAGAGAGGTAGTCAGTCACTACCTAGCGATGACGACATCTAGTCTTTGAAAGCCTGCAAATATATTCATCATTGAACGCTTAAGAATCTAGTTGCTGTGTGGATACTCCGTGGTTTCTACACGAACATCTGCAATAACTGTGCAGCTGAGATACCAAGGCTACGTCTAATAATCCACCGTATTCTCGGGGCTGAATGTGAGGTGGCGAGGAAAGCCTTCCTGTAGTCATTTGATTGCTTTTTAGTCAACAGACTTCAGTTTCCCCCAACTCTTGCATATCGCTCTAATTAGAGCATTTCCACAAAGTGGATGCTCTTATGTTTTCATGAGAAACGGATCCGCCGCCGCCGCCGCCGCCGCGACTTTAAACGTGAATATCTCTGAAACCGTTAAATATTTTCGGGTCAGACTTGGTGTACTATCTCTTTAGGCCTGGGAAATTTGTCTGGTTGTGTTTCGATACTCGCTGCTCACCACTAGGTGGCGTTGTAGTCAGAGCATAGGTAAACCTTTCTCTGACGATTTCGTCTGAACGGCGTGTCTGATTTCTTTGAAATTTTAGTACAATGGTCTTGAGGGATAGTCAATGTGCTGAAAAGGTTTTGGTGTAGCTGGCATAATTATAAAGGCAAATTTTTTGCGTCTCAAAAAAAAAAGTTTTTCGTCAAATGAAAATTCACAGATTCGCTTGGAGAAATATTTAAAAACTGTTCTATTCTAGGTTGCCAAGCATAAATATAGGATTGTCGACATGATAATTCCCTTTCCGTGCGAATCAAATTGCCATTTAAATGAAAAATCTCATTTATCTGACAATGTCAAAACCTCAATAACCATTATCACGATTAAAGTTTTTTCCATTAAACTTTTATGTGCCATCTCCCTAGGGCTTTAGATTTCACCCGCTTGTGTTTTGTGGCATTTGGTCATCACTAGATGGCACTATAGACATGAATACAGGTAAACATGTGTAACATCATATCTTCTGAACAACGTGACGGTGTTCGATTTCCATGTAATTCGGGTATAATGATCTTGCAAGATAGGCAAAGAACTGACAAGATTTTGGTGGTGTTGACGAATAATGGAGACTCATTTTTGTATTTCAAAATAAGATTTTCTTTTCACAAAAATGGAAATTTGCTTCTTAATCAGGAAAAAATAATTCTGTTTTGCTGAACATGATCATAGCATTCCCAGTGTTATAACTTACATCTCTTGTGAGCCAAATGGCCATTTTTTTTAATATATGAAATTCTCACGACTTGAGTCCAATATCTACATTCCCCAGGCCACATCTGTGGATTTTGCTGCATCATGCAGGTTTGTAATATTGTTTATCATTGGATGGCACGAAAGACAGTAAATGTTTTTAGCACAATTTATTGGCATTTAATCTGTTTATGAAGTTTATTATTGTCAGATAAAGGCCTGAAAGTTGGTTTTTTTTTTATCGAAATTGAAGGACCACCTCTCATACGGATTTTGCAGCCCATCAACATTATGTTTGATTTATATCTCCTTATACATTCTTTTTTTTTTCAATTACTAATTTTATTAACAGTATGGTTTTAAAATGGATTGAAAGGACATTGGTGTCGTTAGTGCTGGCATAATCATGTGGCATAGGGTAAAGTCAGCTAAATATATCTTAGTCTAGGCTGCAGGAGTGGATGGTCAGTATGGAGAATTTAAGGATTCAAGTGAGCTTGAACTCAGGCCATTATATTCTGTTTTACCTGTCAGGCCTCATATTGAGGCCTGTATGTTGACTTTTCTGGTAATAAAACCTGTAATGGTTGACTTACTGCATAACGCAATTTACATAAGTGGACTAGTACACCCCTTGTGTCAACAAAGTAAACACTTCATTTGCTGAATTAGTGTCATTTCTCTCTCCATTACTGATATAATAATTTGATCCTGTTCCCAAGTCCATTTCTTTATCTCTAGTGGCTGTGGAGGCTTGGGCTTCCAGATGTCTGGGGATGCATTCTGGCCAGTTTTCAATGAATAAAATCACAAATTATCACTCAGTTAATGCTGTTGAACATACTGTTGCATTTTGACAGCATAATTACAAATGCTGATAATTATTTCTTGAACTGAAAAAGTAGAAAGATTTTTGAAGTGAAACTAATACATACCTGCTATATGGCACAACCCACCTGGGAAATTTTTACATGTATATCTAATTGAAGTAATCCATTGGAACCACTGATGATTTTCCAATAATAGAGAAGAAAAGCAACTCCAAGTAGGGATGACAATTTAATTCTGTATATTTCACTGTTAGTTATAGTATCTTCAGCAGTGAGCAAAGTTACAAACAGCTCCATACGCACAGTATATACAAGGCATAATGTGATCTTAGCCAATACACATTTATGAATAGGTGAGCCAGTAAATTATGTCATGCTGTCATTTTCAGAAATTTGTTAAATGTTAAGCGATGACCTGACCGCGATCTACAAATGGTGTGATTCAGGTAATACAATACACACTCTAAATGATGAAAACAATACATAATCTTCTTATCTGGCAGGAACTAAGTAAACTGCACAAATGAATAAAGTACCTACATTGAATATTTCTACATGTCATGAAGTTTGGATAAGGACTCATTTTAAGATAAAAAAGGTATAATTTTCTTGGCAATCCACATCAGAATTGATGGAATCCTACAAATGTAACTCGCATGTTTCATAATTGGATATTCCCATGCGAGTTACAACAATTGTGGAGTGTGTATTGTAACACCAGAATCACACTATTTGTAGATCGCTGACAGGTCCTCGCTTAACATTTAATAATTTCTGAAAATGACGGCATTTTAATATCCGTCAAACTTGACTGATATAATTTACTGGCTCACTATTCATAAATGCGTATTGGCTAGGTCACATTATGCCTTGTATACATACTGTGCATATGAAGCTGTTTGTAACTTTGTTCAATGCTTAGGATGCTGGAACTAATAGTGAAATATATTAGGAAAATATTTGTTTTTGTGTCAGTAGATATATTAGGTGGACACAATGTGTCACATACCAAAATGTAGTTCAAGGTCAAAGGTCAAGGTCACTGTAACCCCAAAATCGTGAAATGGTTAAAAATCATGATTTTTTGTGTCCATTGAGAAATTGAGGGGAGACGGTTTGTCATGTACCAAAATTTAGGTCAAGGTCACTGTGACCCCAAAATCAGGAAATCATTAAAAAGCAGGATTTTTTGTGTGCATTGATAGATTGAGGGAAGACGATGTGTTGTGTACCAAAATTGAGGTCAAGGTCAAAGGTCAAGGTCACTGTGACCCCAAAATCAAGAAATCATTAAAAGTCACATTTTCATATTGCGTTCTGTCCATTCATCCATTAATATTTGTTGTCCATGCGATAGCTCTAGTTTCAAGGTATGGATTGGTACTCCATACATTTACTAATTTAACGGGGAGAGGAGTCCTTTATGAACTTCACACCTGTTTATTAACTCAAGAACAAAGGTTTACTTCATCACTTTCTTCTTCCTTCATGAAAAATTCTCTCGTCTGAAAGGAATCCATTTGCAGGAAACTACTATTTTCTTGTGTTTGATTTTTGTCGATTTCAGTGTGGGATATGTGAGCTCTCAGCTCTTGCTTCAAGGTCAGCTAGTTACCAAGAGTTAAGCTCATTTTAGTTTATCATTCAATATAAGATGTGATATATGTTACATTCTCATAAGCAAAAAATTGTAGACCTTTCTCTGGATTGCTAGATCAATTAGAATCAAGGCTATTAAACAACCTTGAAGTTTGAACCAATGTAATTCCAGATATACGGGCGTATATTGAAGCCCCTTGGGCTCTTGTTTAATGTTGGTGGGCCTATTAAACGCAAAATAAATTTGGTGTTGCCTCACACTGGGTTTCGCCCATTGGTGAAGAAACCCCTTCTCAGAGGTACTTCTACCAGTGATGATTTCTGATTGCTCATCCTTCATGTGCCCCACACACTGTCCTGTCCAAAAAAAAATGCCACCTCTAATAGGGAGTGTGCCCAAATTGGAGAGATCTAAAACCCTGTGAGTACCAAATTATGTGTTACAAAATTATCTGGGGAAATGCTCTTCGCCCGTTTTTCAAACGAGCTTTCATTTATTACTTGTATACGGTAGGATTCTTCTGGTGGATTGTTAGCCCACGAGGCCCGCCCTCTGTATTGCGTCATTCTGTGGGGAATTTAAGCCGTACGACGTCGGACATTACAGGTTATTTTTCCCGGGTATTCTTGCATTTACCAGGTTGAAGCGTTTAGTCCATCAGGCGTATTCGACACTCACCCATTAACATCGGATGAGCTGCTTGAGCTGATCTGTCATCACAGCTAGGTTAATCTAATTCCACTTAATCCGGTGCTGGAGGCCGTGTGGACACTTCCTAGTCTCCATATGGAAAGCTGCGGGAAATGCACGGCTGAGATACTGAGGCTACGTCCGAGAATCTACCGTATTCGCAAGTCTGAATGTGAGGTCCCCAGGGAAGCTACTGTGGAGCTTTATGGTTTCAGTCACCCGACGTCAATCTTTGACACCTCTTGCATATCGCTCCAATTTAGACTTTCAATCATAATGGAGTTTCTTTTGTGTGATTGCTCTGGTATACGGCGCTGTCCAGTTCATGTCCGACATGTTCAACATAAAATTGCGGATCGAATATCCTTTGCGGGGAAAGTTGTTCCCTTGTGGCATCCAACGCCAGTTTCGGCGCCCATGCTTCCTTAGAACAGATCCCGCCATATCCTTGGGTTCACTGCATTTGTCTTGTGATTCCCAAGTATGGGGTTGGGTTAAACCGTCACGGTTGGGTGTTGAGAGTAAAATTCGCGGCTGGTAGAGAGCGGGATGAATTTGATGCCCGCCGAACAGGAGCTGCTGGGTGTTAACACTGGATGGTCTGAGTGTCGTAGATTCGCTTCGACTTTGTGATGGTCACTCTCCGGGTTATGAGTGATTTGTCAATCGACGATCTTCGGTGTTTGAGCTTTTACGTCTAAAAACATATAGGCATACGGACGACTCGTTGCGGCTCGAATTGCCTGCTTGAAAATGTTGATGTTTTGTGCATAATTCCGAACACGTGGATTTTCGCTCTGTCGATGGGATTGGAGAATAGCAAGTATTGGTAGTTCGTGACAATATCCCTGGACGCCTTCCCTTGAGGAAAGGGATTCTTGGTCAAATAGAGGACGGCAGATTCCGATGATGGGATCCTTTTAAGTCAAACCGTACTACATGTATGCCAGCGGTCTGTCAAATTGTACTAGAGTTGCGTGACCCCTCCATGACCTTTGCACGCTGCCTCAGTGATTCGGTCATGCATAATGAAATCTACAATTGTCTCAACATCGATCATCATTATCAACGGTCGACATCTAATCTGTCTCCAATCCGATATTCTGAACTGTAGAGATCATGATACTTCAAGAGAGAAATAGTGAAAGTATTGTCGTACCAATATCCTTAGGCTAACTTTAAATGGGATTATGTCTTGTATGTATTTTCTTATTTTACTTCAGTGGTGATTCATCGTGCCTTATTTCCAAAGTCGTCCAGCTATCTCTTCCATGGACCAGCGGGCAAACGATCGGCAAGTTCCAGATGTCGGTGTGTGATCTGGAAACTGGGTAGTCCTCTAAATTTCATCGAGATGACGCCATATTACTCAGGACAACAACAAACTAGTATTGAATTTCAGATACGTTATTCGGGATTCTTTATTGCGTCCTTTATTGCATACACTTACCACAAATTATAAAATCAGTTTCTGGCGATTTTATCAAGCCTACAACAGAATATACATTCTAGACGTTAAATAAACTTTTCGCGGAGAACTGGACCACACTTGACGCCGGTAACATAGCAACACGTAATTCATCGGGTAATTTTTACGATACTCAAATGTAAGATTTTCTGCTATGTTTTTTAATTCCTTGTACTGCTCATGACTGAGTGATTTAGTTCGAGAAGAATCAATAGATCCGTGTTTACTACATTCATAACTGTCATGTGATCATTTTTTAAGAAGGCGCTTTTCTCTGTGTCTGAACTGTGATTTTTGTTCTGCAATCCACATTTGTCTTGAGCTGTGAAATCTTGGAGTTGAATATCTTGGAGCTGGTTGGATATCTTGGAGTTGAATATCTTGGCGTTGTATATTTATCTTTGAGATGATTAGCTTGGACTTGAATATCTTGCACTTGAATTTTTTTTTTTAGTTGAATATCTTGAAGTTGAATAATTTGGAGTTGAATATCTGTCATGGAGTTGAATATCTTGGAGCTGAATATTTATCTTGAAGTTGAATATCCATGTTGAAGTTGAATATTTATCGAGTTGAATAATTTGGAGTTGAATATTTTGAAGTTGACAGTTGCGGAATTGATTATTTTGCTTACTTGCTATCAGGTACCGGTATACTGTACAAACCAGAGTTAAGATCTTGAAAATTGGCCTCTGATTTTTCTGTTGATCAGTACAGACAAAAAAATTGGCAAACATTTCATAAATTGCCAAATTCAACAAGCGAAGTTGGCCAGACTCTTGCTGCCAGTGATCTTTGCCGTTTTACACAATTCGATTACAACTGTTACAATCAATTACAGGTTTTATAGCAATGCAGAAGATCCAGGTGTTCATTCTTTGCAAGTTTATGGATTATGCAGTTATTCATAGGCTAGTATTATTTATCCACATTGATATGAATAGCGAATGATATAGAAGGATATAGATTCTCCGCCTGAATCATGTCTAGATGGTACTTTTCCCGAAACTATTGTTCGTGGCAGTGTTCATCAGGGGGGTTCAGTTTTTTCCGCAGACACTAGAAGAAAACAGTGTATGACAAATAGCCTTTTTTCTTTCTTACATTGGCAGTCATTGATGGAAGTAACTGGACGCAACAAATCCTGGATACTGCTTCATGGCGATCAGCTGTACAACAAAACAAAACAGCAGGACAATGGTATACAATCATATCGATTATTATGATCTCCCTAGGTTCTTCATCCTTACTGATACATGCAGGAACTTTTCGTTGTGTCTGATCAAAACATACTCCGGACGTTTTGACATTCATCTGATAATATCAACTTCTTCACATTGAAAGCAGCTATCCTGTCAACATTCACAGTGACTCCCTCTAATGGCATTCTTGTTTTCAAAGAAATGGCCAATTGAGGCATTTGTACCATATTCGGCTTTAAAATGGCATGGCAGGTATTACGAAGTGGGACTTCGTCTGAAAAGTTTAAGATTTCTCGTTTGGGTTTATTATCAGGGCATTCTTATGAACTGTGAATGCAACACTGACTGGAACGCATTGCTTGTGCGCCATTTGCAGAGTGCGTAACGTCGAGGTAAGCCCCGGTGTAGTTTGTACTTTCGCTACCATGGGTGCATATCTTCACTGCAAAAGCGCAAGACACACAGCGCTATATCTTGAACCTTGCCTGCCTCAACGGAAACCCCACATCAGTAATGTCAGTACTTTCATTATTACATATTCAACGAGAATGACCCATTTCCCTATGTATTCTGTGGTATGGATATTCATTGATACAAATACCCCATCTGGATGCCATATTTTCATAACGAATACGGTGTGTATATGTATATATAAATATTTTAATGTTTAATTTTCATCTATACCTGATGAATAAATACTGAAATTTAAAAAACATACTGGGCCTCAAACAATGGATGTCTTCTAAATCTTCAAGTTCTGGGTTACAATAATAGATCTTTACTAACTATCAGTATTGATGTGGTATTCCGTGTGGTTGATTATTAACTGCTCAGCAAAATTATCTAACTGATCGCTTCAATTAATGAACATAGTCCCTTTTAATTTTGATAAAACCCACGGATAAGACGACGCTATATTACCATCATGTATATAAGCGTATCAGATTGCCTATTCTGGTAATGTGAATACACTTTTGGTCTGCCAAAATTGTTTGAAATTTTGATGTGTCTGTTTATTCCCTATTAAAGTGTAACTGTGGTACTTTTGCAATTTTATGTCCTATTCACGATAATCTTCCAAATTATAAGATTTATACCCTGTTCCTTGTTTCCCGAATTTAATTGTAATAGCGAGCGGAGCGCGGCCGCTTGCGAAGCAAGCTCTATAGGTATTGCGTCTACAGACATGCATATATGAAACAAAAACATAGCAAAATTTTATGAAAACAAAGCAAAATAGCAACAACAACCTATATCCTTGAATGAAAATACCGTGATTTCCGCGTCCGCTACCATGGAGAAATTGCATGCCGGGACAAATCACTCGTGATGAAGACTTAAAAGAAGAAAACATAGCCTAGCTGGCATGTCATTTTTCGAAAGGATTTCAATTTATGAATAATTTTACACAGATGAAAGTAACTGCAGACTAAAAATGATTCGCTATGCGGCTTTCTTCCTTGTCGAAGATGTCCGATGCAAAACGCAGACCACGTTACCAAGAGTTCGATCAAAACCCATTTGCGTACACTTCGCCATCCATAAGATGGCTTGCGAATCGTGTGTCTCCATTATCGCGGAGCGATATCCAGTACTTTATTGGATTCTGTTCGGCCTTCATCCGGCGGAGAACAAACCCGCTCAATCTGATAAATTACAAGTTTTCATACCACTTCTGAAACAGATATTGCCTGGGCTTACACAATATATAGGTATGTATAACTTTCGTATCATCCAAGAGGTGTGGTGGATCTGAAATTTTGAACAAATAGTTCATCACGTGACTCGAAAATGGCGAGGTACGTTGGGTTACGTCGGTAGATTTTAGCTGATTGGCTGACGAAGTCACGCGGTATTGATTTATGGAAATTCCCTCCTGCAGTTGCCGAAAGTAGGCTGAACGTGGATACACACGATCCCAGGGTCAGTCTTTCCGCATATAGATGACCGAAATGGTTACAGGTTGATCAAAACCGTTTCGCAGTGAAAGCGGCACTGATAACTGTGGACATTATCTTTCGTCAAATTTAGTTCAATGGGAGGCAAAACCTGCATAAAATTCATATCTATGGGAAGCTAATTTATTGCGTTTTTTAGATCTGAAGTATCGTGTAAATATGACCAGGCATTTGTTAGAAAATAAACATTTTCGACGTAGTCGTGGTTGTAAAATCAAGTCATTCAACATTGCCAAGAACTCGGCGAGGTCCGCGTGACTGAGGGTCCTACTGTTTACTGTCCTGGTATACGCCCAGTCAAGTCCAGTAGCGTACAACTCACGTCCACTCATGTTCAGTAGAAAAAGAGATAACCACCGAGGCACGCATTCAGCTATACCAGTGACGTCCAGTAGCAAATGCCATGTCCAGTGGAAATAACTGCACACACAGCATTTGAAAATTGTGACTTTGCGATTTAAGTTTAAAATTCGAATTTGAATTAAAACAACTGAGTTCAAAACCTATTTATTTTTTATGATCATTCTAACTAATTTCGAATTGGAATTTCAGTTTTTTGAATGAAATTTTAGTTTTAATTGAATTTGATCAAATTAAAGTAAAATTATTTTTAACCACTTGAACTTTGAATATAATTTTAACTCGAAATTAAAATTTGATAGTTGAAAAAAGTTTGAAGAAAACATTTCATATGGAATGAAGTCCAGAACTAATATTTTGAGTTCACCTCAATCAGTTCCTAATCTGAAGCTAAGGGTATGTTTCAATTTAAACTTGCAAAGTTTACATTCGAAATTAATAATGAACTTTTCGAAAATTCCTGAAACTTCCTGAAGAGTGCTGAAAATTACCACACTATATCTATGGGTCAAGCTCTACTAGAAAATGTGAAAACAAAACAAAGAAACAAAAAAGATGGTCTTCTCCTATATTGTAGCTTGTTTCCTCAGATTAATAATTTATTTTCTGGAAACCATGAAGAATTTTGATTTACATTAATAGCGAGCGGAGCGTGGCCGCAAAGAGGCCGCTTGCGAAGCAAGCTCTATAGGTATTGCGTAGACGTGCGAATATGGGACATAGACAATAGACAACTAATTTTTTTAGTTCACCTCAAAGCCAAATCAGTTCAAAAGTGTCTCAATTTAAACTTTCAAAGTTTACATTCAAAATTATAATGAGCTTTTCGAAATTTCCTGACACTTCAGTATGTTTTATAAACTATAGACTTCCTCCGATAATACCTGAAAATTGCACACCAGAGTTTGGCCTACATATTTTTTTAAGTTTATTTATGGCAATTTATTTGTATTTCAACATGGGAACCGTACCACACTAAAACTGTGGGCCAAGCTCTGCTAGAAAATGTGAAACCAAAACGAAGAAAAAAAACAAGATGGCTACCATGATGACGTCACAGTGATGTCATTTTCAAAACATATTTTTAGACAATTTTTCGGTCATATTACTCCCCCCCCCCCCCATGCCATTTCCCATTATAGACACAAATGTATTTTAAATATCAATACCCAATATGGTCAATTATGGTGTTGATGTCTTGTTATCTATAATTTTATAGATTATAATCATAGCCATTACAAAGTTGTTTTTTGTCCGTTATAGTGAAATCATTCTATCAATTCCTTAAATTAATTAAAAATGTAAAAAGAACAATATCCCAATGTTGATAACAGCTACAATACGAAATGATTTAGTCGATTGGTTTTACAGTCGCACATTAAACTATTTTAACATATCTGGTAAATCTATTGGAAAACGTTTGTAAATATTGTCTCCATTTGGCAGATAAATGGTAGTAGTTTCGTCTTTGTATTCAGATCTGTCTATTAATCAAGATATATTCACTTCAGTCTCAACTTTTGAACATGTCTATTACAAGGACATTTATTTTGGTTAAGTGGAACCAACTTCACCAAGGCTTTATATATTGTGTGTACAATAAACTAGAATGGAGCAGAAGAACTCCTTCAGTAATAAGACTCATTGTGCCAGTATATATGTGACGTAGATTCATTTTGCCAGTATATATGTGACGTAGATTTATGTCCGATAATTAAAGGAACAGGATTATTCTTATTAATAAGACTTTAAAATAAAGCTGCCTTATGACAGAATATAACATCATAGCTTCCTGGAACAGTGACAGGAAATCATAGAACCAGGTAGAATTTGGACAATTAAATATTTGATCCAATCTACATGTAAATCCTATCTGCTCCCCAATTTGGATATGTCGCCTATATAGCGACATGTACGATTGGAGAGCATTGATAGGATATAAATTATGTCATATTTATGATCCAGGCTATGTCGACAAATTCTAGACAACAACAATACAACATGGACTTTAAAGCTGTAAAGTTCTACAGAACTGACTTTCAAACAAGCCATCGGTTTTGATGTAAGCATGTGCATGAAATGGGTGTTCAGTGTAAAATACAAAACGTGGACTAGGCTGCCCATATCTGTTTCTGTGATGGATATGGCCAGATCAAATCAATGGAACCATCAAAAGTACAAAAGTACTTTAGATTTCATCCATTTCGAATATTAGCTCTGTGTGAAACAAGAAATTATGCGAATGAGTACTACAAGTGCAAGTCCCTGTAATTGTGTTAAATGTGAACTGAAAAGCTTTCCAATGTTCTGTTAAAATGTCATAAAACAAGAACTTCTATAGTTGTTACAATTATATATGTGTGGTAATAGTAAACTGTCATAAAACAAGAACTTCTATAGTTGTTACAATTATATATGTGTGGTAATAGTTCTGTGGGTTATTCTTTTATTTTGGGTATATGAGTCAAAACTTATACCGAGAGCCAGAGCTTTTAAACACGTCATCGCTTGCCTCCCGTTGTTTTTGGAACGGCAGGACGTTAGTGGTCCTCGTTCATTCATCCGCGTCACATTTGAATAAAACTTAAATGAAGAGGACCACTATATAACGTCATAACTTTCTACAAACCAAGAGAGACAAGCGATGCAAGTTTTCAAGACGGATATTGTTATTGGTGTAATTTTGCAAACTATATTTGCCCCCAAAACGTATAAAAGTTATGTCACATAAGACAGGATGTATATAAGCAACAATTTAGATAAAATTAAAAGCTCTGCAGTTCACCTTTAAGATTGATATTTGATCCTTCAATATTTCGATGGGGGCTGAGCTCAAACCAAAAGTGAGTGGTATAATCAGAATTCGTGAACCAGTAAAAATGTTGATATTTGTTGATTTAGAGCTAGTGGAAAACTTGATATGAATAGGCAAAGCCAGAAACGAGAGGAAGAGGTATTTCTCCGCTCGCTTCTAGGCTTTGCCTATTCATATTACGTCCAGTGTTATTCAAGTTGTAGTGCACAGCGCCACAAGCATGTCGAAACTCGTGACGTTATTATGGAACGATTAACCATGTCACAACGCAACATTGTTACAATCTGTTCCATTCTCTGCCTTGCCAGGCATTCATTTCGTTCTGCCTTGTGCCTCTCCATTTAGCGCTGCATGGGATTCACGAACTGTGCCGGAGTTGACACGCGGCCATCTGTTGCCACAGTGAACGAACATGGCGACCGTCTAACTGAGCGAATTGATATCAGTCGCTACTCACCGATATATATTTCCGCAACATATAGTTCTAGAGTAATTTGTCAAAACGCTGCCTTAAAACTGTGTGAAACTTTCGTTTTGAAATACACTGAATAACTGTTTAGTGTATTTCGAGATTTTAAAAAAAACAGCATTTTGCGACCGGTAAAACAGTCAGATAGAGCAGTTATTGGTTTTTACAGGAATCCTGTAAAAAAAACAGGGGTAAATGCATCGTAGCGCGAAGCACCCTGAGAGAGGTTGCTTGCTGCGACGTCCCGCAGACTGTGCGGGATGTTCGAAGTATGACGTCATTAACGTCACCTCTGCCGTCAAAAGGAGCAATGAAGATTCCTCTCCCACGATAGAAAGCTACCTTTAATCCTCTGAGACAGAATACGAGTGCAATGACGGGAGAAACATTTATTACATTTTATTATTCACATCATTATCTTGAACATGACGAACAGTTACACGAGTACCACAGTTGCACTTTTTAATTATGTTAACCGTGGACGGGAAAAAATCCTTGGAGCGATGATGCCAACCGCATCACAGGGTCTACAGATTCTGTCAACAGCAGTCGAGTATTCGAGAGTGGAACACGTAATGTGATGTAGTTTTCAAAACAACTTCTGATTTGTCCGCTTGATGAATTTCAAATCAGTCAGATAGGACTTTCCAAACAGCAGAATGATGAAGGAGTCAGTGTCGGAAAGGCTTCTGGCATAACTGAACGAAAAACGAGAGGTTATTTATTTTCTTTCTGAACTTGCCTTTCTTTCGAGATCTCGAACCCACCATCCGCAAATTAACGGACACAATTAACCAATTGACAATGGTAACGAGCCCCCGTGTCAGTACGTTCATCTGGATCTGTTCCAAGCAGTTTGCTATATTTTGTCCACTTAATTGTAGTTGACCCAAATTTGCTCATCTACGCTGACCCAGTCAACCCAAATCTCGCCAGAGATTTGCCTGCGTCTGTTTGCACCGGTATACTGAGGGTGTAAACAGCCGCCTGTTGTCCAACATCTGAATGCCGACAGCGATCAGTGTAGCTGAGTAACTTGGACGCTGTTATGACAGCTGGCATCACCCACGCCAAGATCAAAGTGTTTTTTCTCTTCAATGCGCTCTGTGTCTCTCGATCACCGATCTGGCTGGATAAGCGACAGTAGAAATTTCGATTTGCAAATTTAGTCCGTATTTAGACTTTAGACTACTTGCTCCGTAGTCGTGCTGGTGTAACAGGAATTAAAACGGTTTAACGAAATGTAAACGGACATGTCATCGTCACGAGCACAACAGCTTTCGCCTTTCGTATTCACTATGGTTCTAACCGTTACACATAATGGGTCTACCGTTCGACAAAGTTATTGCCATGAGAACTCGCATCCTTTTTCACTATAAACGATTTCTGAATCGATGATGAAAGATGAGCTCCAGTTCAATTAATATATTTGGCCTCCGTGCCCACTTCAGTTGTAGGGTTTAATTTTCGGTTTGGTAACTGTTTAGCGCGCGATATTTACATTCGTTGCGGCGAGTACTATCAAATTTGTGCAGACTGTTCGTCTCTAATTTTCGATCAAGGTAGTACGTATTGAGGAATCAAACACCGTCAACCGCCTAATGTCTCCAGTTTAAGGGGGAAAAACAACATTTGGGGATATAGTGTCTCATGATTGTTTTTAAACAGAACCAGGAACTAATACCCATCGGTGGATTTAAAGACAAAGAATAATAACAACAACAACAAGGTTTGTGAAATCTATATTGAGGCAGACCTCACTTTTCTCCCAAAACATGTTTCAGAGTGTTAGCTAAGAGAATTAATATGAAATAAATGAAATTTAAAGTAGGCCGACCATCGAATTACCAGAGTTTATTTAGATAGTTTATTGCTAGCGAAGATTCATAGCGTCTCGTCAACGCTATGCCGACGACAAATACCTTTCCCTGGTGGTATGTTGTTGTCTGGTGGTAACTCGAACATCTCCATGGCGCACTTATTATTACCTTTGCGCCCTATTGGACCTTCATTAGCTTGAGAAAAAGGGCCGCCATGAATAAAAATACCATAATCGATGTTGTGATCATCATCCCCTGTATACACGTAGTCTATTATGACGGAAATGCTCATCGTATTGACCCTCGATTTTAGGTGATTTTGAGGCTCCATAGGGATAATTTTAACGTTTGTAATTTATTTTTGACCGACGAATGGCCATTTAGTCTGCCATTTCTGTACATTTTTATTCATGGCGGCCCATTTTCTCAAGTTAATGAAGCAGGTCCAATAGGGCGCAAAGGTAATAATAAGTGCGCCATGGAGATGTTCGAGTTACCACCAGGGAAATGTATTTGACGTCGGCATAGCGTTGAGGCAAGGGAGATGCTTATGAATCTTAGCTAGTTTATTGCTACCGTATGATAAAAATATCTATATAAACATTAGGGTAATACAGGCTTGCCTTTTAGATTAGCTGGAAGAGTCGGCTGGAGGAGTTTACTATGTATTGATTGATTGTTGTCATTGGATAGTCAAGTAACATGACCCATGAGTCATGCCGTACGATCGATTGTGATTCATTGACCAAAATAAAACATCCGAAAACAGTTAAGAAATTCACATCCATGCATCCCTAAGTTCGGCTGTCATACATGTATGGTCCGTCCGGCTTGTTAGCCTTGTGACCGCGCGGAAAAGGAAAGAAGAAATTGACAAAGAATTGTTGTGGTTAAAGAAAACGAAAAAATTGGGGGACTGCCGAAGAAAAAAGGATTTTTTAATTAATTAATTTGTTAATTTTTATTTTTATTTTTTTATTTTTTGAGTATGAATTATTTTTCGCCATATTCCTTTTTGGGGCTTCATAGTTTTTCGACGATATTATTCTTAGGTAAAATAATCTAGTAGTTGAGATGTGATGTTTAAACTGAATTACCAAATATTTCTCCTTCAAGCCACTAATAAAAGGTGATTGTTGTGGGTTTTTTCAGTGGGACTGAATTGTCTGTCATATTTAAATTGAGAGGACAATGGAAGACTTATCAGTAAAACTGGAACCTCTTGATCAAGCGACGAGATTATTGGTGCAAGATGATGGGATCAAGTACCGGCATTCTGCAAATGTATGTATGGAAGGGGGAGATGTAACGGTTAAGACAGAACCGACAGCCCAGTATGTGGTGGGAGAACAACAAGGTGATTTTGAGCATGATCCATGTGAACAATTACAGGTAAGCTGTGAAACACAGAACTTTGTGGATTAGATAAGAACCAGATCTACAAAAGTCACTCCCCATTCTACTTGTCGCTTTTGTAGATCTGGCATCAACACCCTCATTTTCATGCATGTTCTGAGTACTGAACAATTACAAATATTCTCCACGATTTAGGAATGTAAAACGTCAAGCTTAGGTCGATAGGTTGACCTCATGAAGGGAGACGTTCATGTATCTCCTTGAATTGATCGATCTATCTAAATTCTCTTAACCTTAACAGAATATCATCACGGTTTCCAGAGAATAAAATATTGATCCGATGAATCAAGATAAAAATATACGAGATGACTTTTACATATACCGTACATGAGTTAGACGGGCTGTTTGGCCTTGATCTGCCGACAGCTGTGTCTTTCAACACAGAAACGCCCCGTGGGGCTTCCGGGGATTGACCTGGGATGTCATTGTGCACATTGCAAGTCATGGTAAGAATAGACCTCAGCTCCTCAGACAGCTTGTCGTAATAGGCGACTAACTGGGGCACCCGTGAGGTTCCTGGGTGTGAAAAGGAACAGGACCCCACCCGCGTGTTTCACGGGTGTAAAAAGGAATAGGACCCTACGTCATTATATGACTGAAATATAGTTGAAAACGACGTTAAATAATATTCACTCACTCACCCGGTTCTTGTGCCCAGATCGTAAATCATCGACATGTGAGATAGGGAGCGTTATTGTCCTCTGCCACGAAGTGGTGGGAGGACTTGGGAATACTAGCCATCAGTCCGTCCGTCTCACATTTTGTGAGCACGATATCTTGAGAATAGTTCAGCCAATCGACTCCAAACTTGGAAACGTGCTTCCCATCAGTTAGATGGCCTTTGGTATTGATTCTCGCTGGTTTACGTAATACACGATGGCTGCCATTGACCATATTGGATTCCGTCCACCCCACATCTTTTGAACGCGATATCTCGAGAACAATTCGCCCAGTTGACTTCAAACTTGAGTTGTCCCTGCAAAGTGCGACGGGCCAGACGTTTGGCCTTGATCTGCCGACAGCTAGGTCTTTCAACACAGAAACCTGGTTGTTGTGCCGGAATCGTAAATCATCAATTGGTCCGATTGACTTTAAACTTGAGAATGTGCTTCACGGTATGTAATTCAAGATAACTGCCATTGACCATCTTGGATTCCGTCTCTCTCGCATCTTGTGAACGCAGTGTGGCGAGAACAATTTTCCTGGTTGACTTCAAACTTTAGGTGCTTTTCATCCGTTAGACGACTGTTGGTATTGATTTTCATTGTGGTAGTATGTAGTCCAACATGGCTGCCATTGACCATCTTGGATTCCGCCTGTCCTGTTTCTTGTGAATGTGGTATCTTGAGAACTATTCGTCCAATTGACTTCAAACTTGAGAACGTGCTTCACATCAGTAGGCGGCCATTGGTGTTGATTTTCATTAAAGTAGTATGTAATCCAATATGGCTGCCATTGGCCATCTTGGATTTCAGTCACCCATATTGTACCCATCTGTGTTGTGAATGCGATATCTTGAGATGTATTCCACCCAGCAGTTAATAAGCCTCACCATCCACAATTCCATAAACATCTACAGACTTATATTCCATTACTGCTTCCCAAACCTCCTCAACTTGTCTCAACAATTCCAGAAAAATGTCCCTTTCCACATACACATATCCACTTTCCAAGTTATATTTAATTAGATATTTGAAGCGTAGATGCAATATGCTCTCAAACAGGCTACTTGGTGGAGGACCTGCTAGCTACTCGGCTTGTTTTCAGATCAGGTTTCAATCTATGTGATTATGCAAACAGATTTTCGAAGATATATTTAATAATTGATCGTATTGAAGTGGAACTGAAGTGTTGATATAAAAATAAGGCTGATGATGTTTTTTTATTTGATTTAGTCCTTTGTCAAGAAGTGTTCTGATGACGAGGAGACACGTGACGATGAATTTTTCGCTGACAAACCTTTTCCTGTGGCCATGTACATGGTAAAACCCAAGACAGCAGAGACGACAAAACTGTCCAACGAATCTTTGAGATTTTGGAACCCAGAAACGGACAATAAAGGAAGAACGACACCTGAAAGAGTTAACACTTGTGAAAAGCCATACAAATTTTCACTCTGTCCAGAAGGTTGTTCGAGTAAAGTAAACTTACAGGGTCCTGAAAGAACACCTACTGGTGAAAAACCATATAAACGGTCACTCTGTCCATACTGCTGTTCACAGAGCGGGCACCTAAATAAACATGAAATGACGCATACTGGTGAAAAGCCATACAAATGTTCAGTCTGTCCATATAGCTGTTCACAGAAGTGGAATCTGAAGAATCATGAAAGGACGCATACTGGCGAGAAGCCATACAAATGCTCGCTCTGTCCATATAGCTGTTCAGTGAAAGGACACCTCAGGACAAATGAAAGAACACATACTGGTGCAAAGCCTTATAAATGCTCACTATGTCCATATAGCTGTTCACAGAAAGGGCACCTAAAGATACATGAAAGCACACATACTGGTGAGAAGCCATACAAATGCTCCCTCTGTCCATATAGCTGTTCAGTGAAAGGACACATCAGGCGACATGAAAGGACACATACTGGTGCAAAGCCATACAAATGCTCACTCTGCCCATATAGCTGTTCACGGAAAGGGAACCTGAAGGATCATGAAAGGACACACACTGGTGAGAAGCCATATAAATGCTCACTCTGTCGATATAGCTGTTCACACAAAGGGTGCCTAAAGATACATGAAAGCACACATACTGGTGAGAAGCCATACAAATGCTCTCTCTGTCCATATAGCTCTTCATCGAAAGGACACCTTGGGCAACATGAAAGGACACATACTGGTGAGAAGCCATACAAATGCTCCCTCTGTCCATATAGCTCTTCTTCGAAAGGACACCTTGGCCAACATGAAATGACACATACTGGTGCGAAGCCATATAAATGCTCACTCTGTCCATATAGCTGTTCACGGAAAGGGAACCTGAAGGGTCATGAAAGGACACACACTGGTGATAAGCCATATAAATGCCCCCTCTGTCCATATAGCTGTTCACAGAAAGGATGCCTAAAGATACATGAACGCACACATACTGGTGAGAAGCGATACAAATGCTCCCTCTGTCCATATAGCTGTTCATCGAAAGGACACCTTGGGCAACATGAAAGGACACATACTGATGCAAAGCCATATAAATGCTCACTCTGTCTATATAGTTGTTCACACAAATGTGGCCTAAGGATTCATGAAAGAAAGCACACTGATAAATAACCATGGAAATTTTGACTATCCGTACAGCTGTTCACAGAAAGGGAACCATGATAAGACACATACTTGTGAAATCAATAAACATTCTCTCGCCATCCATGTAGCTGTACGCCTACAGGAACACAATGCATAATAGTGAAAAGCCATAGAAATTCATTTTATTATGGATTGTTTAATATATTGAAATGGGACACCTTGGACGAGTAATAAATGTTTTCGAAAATGTGACAGTACAGCGAAATATTATTCTGGCTCAAGGAGTCTAAGATCATATATAAAAAATGCATGCTGAAATACATACGAAAATGCCAAAAACAGATGTAAAGTCCAATGTTCAATGTCAAACACATTAGGTACGTGTGTTTACAGAGCAGACTTTCGTCATCAACATGTGGACCGAAAGAGAACATGCAACAATATTACGCACATGTTACGATATCCACCAGTGGACATTTTGGACGATCACAAGGGCGTATTTGAGAGATTGAGGGGCTATGTTGCATTAAACTATTGCATGTTGGGTCTCATATTGAAACTCTTGTGGTGTAGACCACGATTTCGGTGATGTCCATTTCATCAGTGACGTCATTGGTGACGTCAATAATATGAGTAGTATCGAAATCGGGCATTTTGGGGGGTGAACGGGAGTGTGATTGACGGGCCACTCTTGCTCCGAAAGTGTCGTGTGAGACGTCGTGGTGAAGCACTCGTAGAGGAGCGTCAGACAGGACTAGTGGGGCGTGGAAGTAGAGCTTATGGTGCGCTTGGGTAGACAGGGAATTGTGGAAAAAGGGTATGAGAATGGCCGTTTTAGCGTCGAAATAGAATACTTCTGGTTCGAATGGGGTGTCAAAGTGAAGCGCTCATTGAGCAGCCTCAAACTGAACTGGTGGGTCGTGGAAGAATGGGCTAAGGCGCGCATGCGCAATGGTAGAACTTCATGGGAACGGACGTTTTTGGGGTCGAGATGACCCACTCTTGGTCTGAATGCGTCGTATGGGGTGCTGAATATAATTGAATTTTTGATTCATGAAAATATGCTCCCTGGGCTAATGCTGTAATTTTTGAGCCATTTATAAGGAAGATTTTTTCTTGCCATCAGAATATGATATCTCAACCAAATATCAAACTTGATACTTTCAAATAAACAATCTTTCTAATTTCTTTTCGAAAATATCATTTTGTTTTGAGGTGACAACAGTTTTGTTACAAGAGAAAATTCTCCTTATAGATGCCTCAAAATTACCAAAATAGGCCATGGATCTTTTTTTGTTGAAACTGACTATCGTATGCAACTGACTATCGTAATTATTTCCAGGCTGAAATTTCAGTACATATTCTTTAAGCAAAATATGTTTTTGCAGGTTTTGGATTGAAAAAAGCTTTATTTCCGCCACACAAAGGAGTTTTTCGCATGTATATGTAAACATGATATAATTATACTGAAAATAAAACCTAAAATATTTCTTTTGTTTGTATATCATGTTTCGTGTTGGGTTATTAAACGAAGTTGTCAGAAAATGTATCCAGAAGAAAATTTTCAGAAATGTCCAGGGAGAGTTTTCCTCGCAATTAATGGAAAGAACGGCCTTTTTCCTATCCAATTTTAGTGACATAATTTTCAAATTTTGATAAAAGAACGTATTCCCTTTGAGAAATTATTAAGTGAAATACTGGATAAGAATACTGATCAGCGATGTGGATTTGATATTATTGGAACATCATGACGTCTTGCCGGTATCATTGGAAGCTGTTGACAGCTTCTCTCTTGCAGGAAACTAGGCTATGTTTATGTATAATATGCTTGTCTTTGAATTTGGTCCTAATATTGTTATATGGAATAGGTATTTGGATTATCGACGAGGATATTTTTTAATGGACGACGGCTGAATGATGAATGACGGACCTGACGCTTGTAATCCTTTTGTGATAATCTCTTTGAAATGGTTCTAGACTATAAAATGAGGTCAAATCTTTCCACAGAATGGTTTCATCTAGTGATGATTTGGGACCCAGTTTCGGCTTTTTCACAAAAAAGCCCAAAGCCCTTACTCTCCCGTCATTCAACAAATAGAAATTCACACATTTTTTTCTTCATTTTACAAGATCTTGATATTGGGGCTGGGAGATGGCTCTGAAGGCATATCTGAGTATCTAAGACCCCACGCCTAGTATGAAAAGTGGCACTTTCTGGTCTGTTTTCTGACGTTTTTTTATTACATAATACAGTTTCATTTTATTGTCGTCTTCGATCGCAAGGTATGACTCTGATAATGAAGTCAGAGGCATGTTACTTGACTAGTAGGCCTTGTACCGCCTATTTGTGACCAAACAAAAACCAAGCAGACGTCTTTACTGTACACGATGACCTGTTTTCTTAAGCCACTTGGTATATATTCACAAATTGGTGTTAGGCCTATACATTATGTGAACTGCTCTCAGCAGGTCACTACTCAGCCACTACCTGGCGATGAAGACAGTATAGTCTTTGAAAGCTTGCAAATATATTCATCATTGAACGCTTAAGAAGTTAGGGGCTGTGTGGATGCTTCGTAGTTTCTACACGAACATCTGCAATAACTGCGCAACTGAGATACCAAGGTTACGTCTAAGAATCCGCCGTATTCTCGGGGCTGAATGTGAGGTGTCGAGGAAAGCCTTCCTGTACTCATTTGTTTGCTTTTCAGTCACCAGACGCATGTTCTCTCCAACTCTTGCATATTTCTCCAATTTATTACTTGTACACTGTAGGCTTCTGCTGGTGGCCCGCCCTCTGTATTCTGTCATTCGACAAATTTGTGTAGGTCTGTTGTTTTCGTGGGAAGTTTAAGCCGTACGACGTCGGGCATTACTGGTTAATTTTTCTGGTGTTCTTGCATTTACCAGGTTGAGGCGTTTACTCCATCAGACGTATTCGATACTCATCCATTAACATCGGATGAGGTAACTGCTTGAGGTGATCTGACATCACAGCTCCCCAGCTAGGTTAATCTAATTCCACTTAATCCGGTGATAGAGGCCGTGTGGATACTTCATAGTCTCCACATGGACTGCTGCGGTAAATGCACGGCTGAGATACTGAGGCTACGTCCGAGAATCCACCGTATTCGCAAGACTGAAGGTGAGGTCCCCAGGGAAGCTACTGTGGAGCTTTATGGTTGTTTTAGTCACCAGCCGTCAATCTTTGACACCTTTTGCATATCGTTCCAATTTAGACTTTCAATCTTAATGAAGTTTCTTTTGTGCGATTGCTCTGGTATACGGCGCTGTCTAGTTCATGTCCTTTGCGAGGAAAGTTGTTTCCTTGTGGCCTCCAACACCAGTCTCGGCGTCCATGCTTCCTTAGAACAAATCCCGCCATATCCTTGGGTTCAATGCCTTTGTCTTGTGATCCCCAAGTATGGGGAGCCGTCACGGTTGGGTGATGAGAGTAAAATTCGCAGCTGGTAGTATCGGGGGGGCCGCTGGTTGGGAGCGGGATGGATTTGATGCCCGCCGAACAGGAGCTGCTGGGTGTTATTCCTGTGGATGGTCTGAGTTTCGTAGATTCGCTTCGACTTTGTGGTGGTCACTCTCCGGTTTATGTGTGGTTTGTCAATCGACGATCTTGGGTGTTTGATCTTTTACGTCTAAAAACATATAGGCAATCAAACGGCTCGCTGCGGCTTGAAATGTCTGCTTGAAAAGGTTGAAGTTCTGTGCATCACGTGGATTTTCGCTCTATCGATGGGATTGGAGAACAGCAAATATTGGTAGTTCGAGGCAATATCCCTGGACGCCTTCCCTTGAGGAAAGGGATTCTTGGTCAAATAGATGACGGCAGATTCCGATGATGGGATCCTTTTAAGTCAACCCGTACTACATGTATGCCAGCGTTCTGTCAATTTTGACCCATGTACTACAGTTGCGTGACCTATCCATCACCTTTGCACGCTGCCTCGGTGATTCGCATGCATAATGAAATCTACAACTGTCTCAACATCGATCATCATTATCAACGGTGGACATTTAATTTGTCTCCAATCCGATTTTCTGAACTGTGGAGATCATGATACTTCAAGTGAGAAATAGTGAAAGTATTGTCGTAGCAATATATTTAGGCTAACTTTAAATCGGATTATGTTTTGTATGTCTTTTTTGTTATTTTACTTCGGCGATGATTCGTCGTGCCTTATTTCCAGAGTCATCTAGCTAGCTCTTCCAAGGACCTGCGGGCAAACAATCGGCAGGTTCCAGATATCGGTGTCTGACCTGAAAACGGGGTAGTCCTCTAAACTTCATCGAGATGACGCCATATTACACTCAGGACAACAGCAAACTAGTATTTAAGTTTAGATACGTTATTCGGGATTCTTTACTGCGTCCTTTATTGCATACACTTACCACAAATTATAAAATTATTCCCTGGCGATTATATCAAGCCTACAACCGAATATACATTCTAGACGTGAAATAAACTTTTCGCGGAGAACTGGACTACAATGTACGCCGGTAACATAGCAAGACGAGTTGTTGTTTTTTTGTAATTCATCGAGTAATTTTTACGATTCTTTCTTGTGAGATTTTTTATGCTATGTTTTATAATTTTTTGTATTGCTCATGACTGAGTGATTTACTTCGAGAAGAAATAACTGTCATCTGATCATTTCTTAAGAAGGCGCTTTTCTCTCTGTCTGAATTGTGATTTTTGTTCTGCAATTCCCATTTTTCTTGAGCTGTGAAATCTTGGAGTTGAATATTTTGGAGTTGGTTGAATATCTTGAGAGTTGACGATCTTGGGAGTTGAATATCTTGGGGTGGAATATCTTGGAGTTGAATATCTAACTTCGAGTTGAATATCTTGAAGTTGAATATTTATCTTTGAGTTGAATATCTTGAAGTTGAATATTTAACCTTGAGTTGAATATATTGAAGAAAAATATCTTTTGAGTTGAATATCTATCTTGGAGTTGAATATCTTAGCGTTAAATATTTATCTTTGAGTTGATTAGCTTGGAATTGAATATTTATCTTGGAGTTGAATATCTTGGAGTTGAATATTTATTTTTAGCTGAATATCTTGAAGTTGAATAACTTGGAGTTGAATATCTGTCATGGAGATGAATATCTTGGAATTTAATATTTATCTTGGAGTTGAATATCTATCTTGAAGTTGAATATTTATCAAGGTGAATATCTTGGAGTTGACAATTGTGGAATTATTTTGCTTACTTGGTATCAGGTACTGGTATACTGTACAAAACAGAGTTAAGATCTTGAAAATTGGCCTCTGATTTTTCTGTTGATCAGTACAGACAAAAAATGGCAAACATTTCATAAATTGCCAAATTCAACAATCAAAGTTGGCTAGACTGCTGCCAGTGATCTATGACTTTTTGCCCCTCAGCATATTAGGATGTGGGGTCTTGGCGTCGGCAAGTACGTCCGGTCGGTCGTCTAGTCGTCTGGTCGGTCCTCCGGTCGTACTGTCGTCAGCCGTCAACAATTCTTGTGGCCGGTCTAGAAGCCAAACCGTTGCTTCTAGAGACTTCAAATTTGTATACAGGATTGTTGGGAGGTCGAAATTGGGTAAGTTGTGATGAATTTTGCGGTTTTCATGGCAACGTCACGGAAAATTTGTCAACAATTCTTTTTATCTATGACTTTTTGCCCCTCAGCCTATTAGGATGTGGGGTCTTGGCGTCGGCAAGTACGTCCGGTCGGTCGTCTAGTCGTCCGGTCGGTCCTCCGGTCGTACTGTCGTCAGCCGTCAACAATTCTTGTGGCCGGTCTAGAAGCCAAACCGTTGCTTCTAGAGACTTCAAATTTGGTATGCAGGATTGTTGGGTGGTCAACCACAAGGCTGTTGAATCTGGACCCGACTGGTTGGAAACATTGACGGTCATTTTTAATTTATGCGAAACCGTCACAGCTTTCTCGTTACTAAGATATCTTTAGAACGATCGAATCTGGTCCCGATTGGGTGGAATCTGTGGCGGCCATCTTTAATTTATGCGAAACCATGAATCTTGTGTATCTCGGAAACCATTTCGCTTTTCAGTGTGAAACTTGGCATAGATTATCGATACATCAAGAAACTTTAAAGGAATGGCCAAACCAGTTTCCCCGACTGGGTGAAAGCCTTGGCTGCCATTTTTAATTGATGCAGAAGCTTTAATGATGTATTTCAATCTAGCCGCAGAACTCACTTTAGCTGTGAAATCTGACCTCTGGCCTAGTGGATTTATGGGATCGGAAACAGAAACGTCGCACCTGTTTGTTTACTTTCTCATTTATTCTATTTTTATGTGTTTTAAATGGGATGCTCAGTACAATAAAGAATCTTACCTTATGATGCGCACAATTAATTTTCGGCGGAAGCAATCTCGCATTCGTCTATTTCCGTGTTGGCGGAAATTAGCCCAGTTGCTGAGTTCTGGGGATAGATTGCTATTATTCAACTGAACATAGAAATAGTTTTGTATAATTTGAATGAATTATGTTCGTTTGGCTAAAATTAACTGAATTTTACAATAAAAAGGCGCCCGGATCTCTCGATTATCAAAGGCGTTATTTCGTAGCCGGCTCACTGCTTGATCGTCATACGGTGGGGATTTTTGCGTTCTATGTGAGAGGTTCGTTCCGTCAATACGGAAATAGCCGAGCGTGAGATTGAATGTATTTCTCTGATACCATTGAAGTGTTCTAAACGAAACTTGGTATACACCATCTTCGTATCAAGAGACTTGCAATGAATAACCACATCAGTTCTTCTGAGAGGCGGGAAGGATGGCCGGCCATTTTTGTTGGGTTTACCTAAACCCTACATTAGTATCACTCTTCAGTTTTTCTTTTTTCTTCTGCACATGTGTAGTTTTGATCTCCTGCCCGGAGACTGTTCTCATTTGATGCCCCTTACAGCATTCACAACAGGCCTCGCACAAGCCATGCAATTCCAGGCGCTAAGAGTAATGGAGTTTCGTTGAAAAGACATGGAAAGTCAGAGGAAATATATGTACAGAGTCCGGGGAAAATGAGTGGAAAAAGCTAAGTTATTCTCTGAAGTTCAGCGAAATTTATTGCGGAATAAAAATCCAAACAGCCGTGAAACGTGTTTGCTGGTGACCGAATTTCGCCAGATTGGAACGAGGTCAGACAGCTCATTTACATATTTTGTGTAGTCCATTGGTTGAACTAAACTCGTGACTGTTTCCCGCTGAATTAATATTCATATTCTGTGACGTGTATTGGTCGAGGTCATAATGTCGACAGCTGATTGGCTCACGCTCTTGACATCTGTACTAATTTACGTATCCAGAACAGTCGCCATTTGAACTGGTCAAATTGCAGTCGCCATTGTTCGTTGGTTTGGAATTTAGCTTTGGGCTAATTTTGCCGATGCCGGGAAAATACAAATTGAACATTGGCTGAGACTGGATGATTATAACTGTGGTTGTCCCGTCACGGTGAAAGGACAGCAACGTACACGGTGTGTCAAACAAATGTGGATCTGTCAAACAAATGTGGATCTGTCCAATGTGGGCGATGGTCCTTTACGGAGCCATACAAAAATTACAGGGTACACATATACGCATGGACAGAAAAATCAGGGCGGCCAGCACATGAACATACCGGCATTTCTGACTTTACCCGAGACAACAACGACAATAAAAGAGACCGCCGTGCTCGCCCGAGCTTCAACTTCTACCTCGAACGGTGAGATGACCAATACCCTGCACGACCGTGGCCGTATGCCAACATCTGCCGGCGATCATCGCGAGGGTATTTCTGGCTTTCTTTCAACAAATTAGACATTGGAACCGGAAATATTGTGGTGTTTGAAACAAATACAGTCACACTGATATAGATAGATTGTCTTTCAATATGAAGTCAGACATGGACGATGGCTGAGTTATGAATGTCTGATCTGGAACGTGTATGAAAAGCGTTGTTTAGAGGTCACGGAAATTTCAAAAATTGGTCATGGAAAAGTCATGGAATTTTGAACCTCTGAAGGTGCACGAACCCTGTCATAAGAAAATACCGTTCTTCTCTCTGACAGTCATATACACGGTGGCTTGTGCATTGAACGTGATAATTGTGAGATTATCGCAGTAAATTTTATCTTTCCAATTTCTTTTAAAAGTTGCCTTTATCTGGTATCATTTGTTACGGCGAGAAGGATAGTCATTCTCCACGGTCCAGCGACAACCGATCCTATCTGGCTATTATCTGGGGCTGATGCCAGGAAGTCACTGCGCCACAAAGCAATAGCAGGATAACCAGCGAGTAATATAGGACCAGCACTTGTTGTCCCATCAGTTTTTTTTAGTCAATCTTTCAAATGCAAGAACTCGAAATTGGTACATGATATATAGATCTGAAACTTCAACTTTACACACATATTCTTGAGGTTGTTCTATAACTATATGGCACTTTATGAATTATTATTACGAATATTAATTTTAATATTTTTGAACATTTTTCAATCTTTGGTAAGCTACCTTACAACAAAAGTTATGATTCATATATAGTGCAAGATCACAAAGATGATCTTCACTTTAGATAGCGAATCGTCCTCAGTGCGTTTTTGATACACACAGCTGGTGGGGCTAATTTTTGTCTAAGAAGCACCAAATTGACCATTTGAATAGATAAAGATAAAGAATAATCAAGACCCACAGACAAACACAACCAGACTTACAGTAGTTCAAACCTGCCGTATTTTGCACTTTTCGGTGCATTTACAGTCGACATTTTCTCTCCAAAATTCTCGTTGCAAAATTATGACACCTTTAACCAAAATCATATTTAGACTTATTTGTTGGTCAAAATAGCTAAAATTGGTTTTGGTTAAGGTGTCCTATTTTTGTAACAAGAGAAAATCCGCACCGAAAAGTGCCTAAAAATACGAAAATAAGCCAACTTACCAACTTTAGTGAGCCATAAATCCGTGTTCGTGCATCTGCAGTCCTTCATTATTTCAGGTCTTATAATTCAGCATGAAGGCTGTACAAAATGGTCCATTTCATATCCCTTTGATAAAAGTGAAAGTTTGGCCCTTCAAACCGAACAGCTTGAGGACGATTCCCTATGTCAAGCGAACACCACCATTCTTCCCAAATATGGGACTAATAAACTCCTCTGATGCAAGTAAACCCGACATCAGTACTTTAAGTACTTTGATTAATGTCATTAATGATCTCTGTCTCCGATACTGTTCAAGTGCTCGATGTAAAAGGATGTGTTCGGTTTGACCGTATTTTTTCCTTAGTGTGTTGCGTTTATAAACCGAAAATATAATTTCCTCTCGTTTACTTTAAAAGTTATTAGCTTGAGAGATAAAATACTGAATTTTCATGTTCTCAATTTTCACCGAGAAGAGATTTGTCAAAAAAATATTACGAGTATTAGAAAATAAGCATTTGTTTGTTTTTGCAATTTTTGGCGATATTCTTGAAGGGAATTCCCTTCATATATAAAATATGACACCTTTAACCAAAACGATTCTTACATATCGAAATGCGGTAGGTTTGATCCAAAATGATACTGAAGTATCGTTTTGGTTAAAGGTGTCATATTTTCATAATATTGAAATATGTCAAAACGCTTGTAATGCTCTGAAAGGATGTAGCTCACCGTCATTCGGCACATGATTACTCAAGTTGATAATTGTAACAGCTGCTTGGCCGAATGGTTACAGTGTTGCATTACAGATTAAAAGAAAACCAACATTTGGTTCGAATCCCCAAATGCTCGAGAATTTTTTTTTTTTTTCTCTCTCTCTCATTTCTTCCTTTTTTCTCTCATCTTCATTTTGGACTTTAAAGTGCAATAGTGACGTGAAATAAAGACAGCGAACCCCTAACGCACATAATCCCTTATTTTATTATAATTCGTAAACAGAATTGCACACAAACAACTCCACACACACAGTCAGACCACTTGTTCAGTATTTGAATATTCTGACGATCCAGCAGAGAGAAAAAAATAATTGTTACACATATATAATTTCGTCTTAGGGCAGAGGAAAGTTGTAACTGTGAATTGAAAAGTTATAAGGTTAAACTTGTCTTATATCAAGGCCTTTATTAAGGAACTGACCCTCAACAAGTGGTGACGCTTGCTTTCCCAAGTGATTATGCATGTGCCAATATGTATTTTGTTTGTTTTCGAGTAGATGTATGTATTAATATAACTGATTATTGTTCGCAAATATCTGGGTCGTTCAAGAAAATACTAATGGCAACCGTATGAGAATATGAACCAGAATTTCCCATTAGACTGGCCTTGCCTGTCTGACAAAGAGCTGGGAAATACCTGAGCATTACGTCACAATTTACCGGCCGGCTTGGAGCGAGAAAATAGAGCAGCAGAGAACGACTCTGAAGGGAAAAATATCCATCTAAAGCGAACACCTCCTTTGGTAAACATCATGCATGCATCAAGAGACTTATGATGAATGACAGAATGGTTTCTCTGATTGGGCGGAAATCTTGGCGGCCATCTTTAATTTACGCAAAATTTGTAATGATGTATATCTCTGATAGCATACCATTTAAGTATTCTACATGAAACTTGGTATACAGCATCGATGTATCAAGAGACTCGCAATGAATAACCATATCAGTTCCTCTGAATTACGGAAAGGATATGCAGCCATCTTTAATTTGTGCAAAATCATTAATGGTCTCTATCTCTGATACCGTTCAAGTGCTCAATGTAAAATTTGATATACATCATCACTGCATCGAGAGACTTGCGATGAATGACAGAACTGGTTTCTCTGATTGGACGGAAATCCTGGCGACCATTTTAATTTATGCAAAATCAATAATGATCTATATCTGATACCAGTTTAGTGCTTCATATGAAACTACAAATCATCGATACATCAAGAAACTTATTAATGACAACCAACTTCTCTGATAAGGCAGAAAACTTTATTGCTATCTCTAATTTATGCAAAATATACCTCTGGTGCTATTTAAGCGTTTGATGCAAGACTTTGTATGCATCACCAGTACATCAAGAGACTGAAAATGAATGACCGAACCGTCTTCTCTGATTGGATGGAAACTCTGGCAGCCGTTTTCAATTGATGTAAAATCATTGATGATCTGAATATCCTTTGATACTATTCAAGTGTGTAGTATGCTTGGTATATGTCATAGATACATCAAGTGACAACTAATGAGTGCCGGATTCTCTGATTGGGCGGAAAACTTTGCGGTCATTTATGATTGCAATTTTTTTGATAATCTGTTTATTTGTCACTTGACTGTTTGATGTTCCTGATATTTTCAAAGTAGTACATGTATTGATCAAATTGAATAGATTGTGAATGGCTGGCACCCAGAGTCAAGGGGTTTTAGATGCGCAGCTTCGTATTCCTATCAAAACTCTATATTACCTGGCTCCCACTGAAAATCGGAAGACTTTTATTATTGTTCAGATTATTATTAGGGTTCAAAGCAAGAATGATTTGAAGCCTTTTGTTTTTGTTCAGAATATTTTTGTTCTTCCGCCATATTTTTCGCATGTGATATGTCAAATTATTTATTATAGTTCTCCAATTCATCCAACATCCCACACTGAATTTATCACATTTTAATCTTTTACAAGCTACCGCTAAAGCATCTTCTGCATTCAACCAAATCTTTCAGGCTTTTACATACATGTATGCATTTTCCATTCGTTGTGTACCAATATACACTTACTAAAACTGTCTGGCTGAGGGGTTGTTGCACCTTTTATGTGCTGCCTCATGTTATATAATTGGATTACAAATGTTACAATCAATTTCAGGTTTTATAGCAATGCAGAAGAGGTCAGATCCCGGTGTTCATTCTTTGCAAGTTTATGGATGATGCAATTATTCATATGCAAGTATTATTTACCCACTTTGGTATGCCTAGCGAATAATATAGAGACTAATCCTCGCCCTTCTCTACCTGAATCATGTTTATATCATCGTACTATTCTCACAACTATTGTTCATGCAGCTTTATACAGAGGATTCAGTATTTTCCACAGACTCGAGAGGAAAACAGTGTAAGATAAATAAGCCTTTTTTCTTACATTTGCAGTCATTATTGATGGAAGTTACTGGACACAACAAATCCTGGATAAAATACTGTTCCATGGCGATCATTTGTACAAGAAGATAAAACAGCAGGACAATGGTACACGCTCAAAACTAAAGTGATGAAACTTACTCGTAAAGTATTGAAATAACCCTTTACGTGTGTCCACAGGACAACACTTAAGGAGCAGTCCCTTTGGACACACTTGAAGGGTTATTTCAACACTTTACGAGTAGGTTTCAACACTTTAGTTTTAAGCGTGTACTACATACAATTATTTGGCTTATCATGACCGCTCTAGGTTATTCATCCTTGTTGATAGAAACTTTTCATTGTCTCTGATCTAAACATACTCCGAAAGTTTTTATGGACATTAATCACATTGGAATATTCTGTCAACATTCACGGAGACTGCCCCTAATGTCATTCTGGTTTTCAAAGAAATGGCCAATTGATGCATCTGTACCATATTCGGCTTTAAAATGGCATGGCAGGTATTACGAAGTGGGATTTCGTCTGAAAAGTTTAAGATTTCTCGTTTGGGTTTAATATCAGGGCATTCTTATGAACTGTGAAGGTGCACTTGCTGGAAGACATTGCTTGTGCGCCATTTGCAGAGAGCGTAACCTCGAGGCGTAATTTGTGCTTTCGCTACCATGGGTGCATATCTTCACTGAAAAAACGCTATATCTTGAACCTTGCCTACCTCAACGGAATGTCAGTACTTTCATTATTACATATTCAACGAGAATGACCCATTTCCCTATGTATTCAGTGTTATGGCTATTCATTGATGCAAATACCCCATCTGGATGCCATATTTTCATTAACGAATATGGTGTGTATATGTATATATAAGTATTTTAATGTTTAATTTTAATTCATACCTGATGAATAATACTGAAATTTAAAAAAACATATTCGACCTCAAGAAATGGACGTCTTCTAAATCTTCAAGTTCTGGGTTACAATAATAGATCTTTACTAACTATCAGTATTGATGTGGTATTCCGTACGGTTGATTATTAACTGCTTAGCAAAATTATTTAACTGATCGCTTCAATTAATGAACATAGTCACTATTAATTTTGATAAAACCCACTGATAAGACGACGCTATATTACCATCATGTACATAAGCGTATCAGATTGCCTATACTGGTACCGTGAATTATACACTTATAATAAAGTCACAGTGGTCTGCCAAAATTGTTTGAAATTTTCTCTATTAAAGTGTAACTGTGGTACTTTTGCAAGTTTATGACATATTCACGATAATCTTCCAAATTATCAGATTTATATCCTGTTCCTTGTTTCCCGAATTTAATTTTAAAACGTTCAGTGTTATTCAAGTTGTGGTGCACAGCGCCACAAGCATGTCGAATCTCGTGACGTTAATATGGAACGATTAACCACGCCATCACGCAACATTGTTACCGGTACATGCCGGGCATTCATTTCGTTCTGCTTTGTTGCCTCTCCATTTAGGGCTGTATGGGTCTCACGGACTGTGCCGGGTTAGTACTATATAAAACCCTTTTCAGCGCACATTTTGCCGGGGGAGATAACTCTTTGGGGCGGTAGGGGGCGGGGTTTCCCAGTGGGGATTTCCCATGACGATCACGTGATCAAGGCATGTACTGACCTGTCTAGGCTATAGTTCCGGCAAAGGACCCCTGGGCATGTATTCTTCCGCGGTGATGCGGTCTGATGGTGATGCGGTCTGCCTCCACCGACAGAAAGTAGTCCCATGGGTTGACTTCCAATGTTAATGTATACGGGTAATACCAAAATAGACGTTTTGTGACCTAGGGGAGCTACTAATGGTCCGATGGGGTCGAGTGAGGTATCAAAGTGAAGCATTCGTGAAGGGGCATCTAATGGGATGGGTGTGGGGTTGAAATAGCGGCATTCTGCGCATGCGCGGTGGCCAAAGTGTATGGAAATAGCCGTTTTGGAGTTAGGGGAGCCCCTGATGGTCGAATGGGGTCGAGTGAGGTATGAAAGTGAAGCATTCGTGAAGGGGCATCTGATGGGCTGGGTGTGGGGTTGAAATAGCAGCATTCAGCGCATGCGCGGTGGCCCAAGGGTATGAAAATAGACGTTTTGGAGCTAGGGGCGTCCCTAATGGTCCGATGAGGTCATATGAGGTATCAAAGTGAAGCATTCGTGAAGGGGCATCTGATGGACTGGGCGTGGGGTTGAAATATCGACATTCTGCGCATGCGCGGTGGCCAAAGGGTATGGAAATAGACGTTTTGGAGCTAGGGGAGCCACTAATGGACCGATTGGGTCGAGTGAGGTATCAAAGTGAAGCATTCGTGAAGGGGCATCTGATGGACTGGGTGGGGTTGAAATATCGGCATCCTGCGCATGCGCGATGGCCAAAGGGTATGGGCATAGACGTTTTGGTATCGAGGGGAGCCCCTAATGGGCCGATGGCGTTGTATGAGGTATCCATGTGAAGCCTAGGTGAAGGGGCATCCAGTCATGGGTGGGTGCATGTAAACTTTTTCCTAAAAAAAAAGCGGAACACGGACTTTATCGAAAAATCCGGGGAAATGCCTATATGGGGTATGGGGGGTATATAGGTCGCCGGGCTTAACGGGGGTTGCCTATCAATAGAGTTATCTCCCCCTAGTTCCAGGGTGGGTGTATGTAAAAATTTTCCTGAAAAAAATGCGGAACACGGACTTTATTCTAAATGACGTGAAAATGCCTATATGGGGTAGGGGGGGGGGTATAGGACCATCCTGGGAAACCTACTTCTCGAAATTTGCGGTATAGGTTGTGGGGTCTCGTTTTCTTAGTCTCGTCAAGACAAACATGATAGGAAGTGTCCCGCAGTGAATCGGTGAAATTTTTGAAAAAGTACGATATAGCCCCATATAGTCCCATACTGGGGGTATAGGATCAATGTTTGTCTCCCTGGGAAACGTACTTCTATACATTTGCGGTAGGGTTGTTTGGATTTGTTTTTCACGTCTCGTCATTTAGAACATGATAGGAAGTGTCCCGGCACGAATCGGTGAATTTTTTGAAAAAGTACGATATAGCCCCATATATTCCCATACTGGGGGTATAGGATCAATGTTTGTCCCCCTGGGAAACGTATTTCTATACATTTGCGGTAGGGTTGTGGGGTCTCGTTTTCTTAGTCTCGTCATTTAGAACATGATAGGAAGTGTCACGGAGCGAATCGGTGAAATTTTTGAAAAAAGTCACCGAGACCCATATAGACCCATATAGTCCCATACTGGGGGAATAGGATCAATGTTTGTCCCCATAGGAAATCTACTTCTATACATTTGCGGTAGGGTTGTTTGGATTTGTTTTTCACGTCTCGTCATTTAGAACACGATAGGAAGTGTCCTGGAGCCAATTTTTGAAAAAAGTCACCGAGGCCTGGGTAGGCCCATAGGCCTATACTGCATGGCTATGGGTGTATAGGGCCATACGGGGTGGACATTTTGGAGTCTAGGTGAGTCCCTAATGGTCCAATGGGGTCGAGTGAGGTCTTATTTTGAAGCTCTCGTGGAGGAGCACTTGACTACACTAATGGTTCGTCCGTGTTCAATAGTCTGCGCATGCGCAGCCTGGCACGTATTATAGTAAGTAGGCATTTTGGGAGGTATGTGGGTGTGTGTTTGGGTTAGAGATGGGCTATTCACGGTTCGAATTGGTCGTGTGAGGTATCAATGTGAAGCTTGTGTGGGGTAGAGTCAGAATGGCGTGTTTTTAAATGCATGTCGCGTCAATATGCGCATGCTCAGTCTGGCCGTAGTAGAGAAATCACTCATTTTGGGGGGTATGTGGGTGTGTGTTTGGTGTAGAGATGGACCGCTATGGATCCGAATAGGTCGTGGAAGGTGTCAAAGTGAAGCTTGTGTGGGTTAGAGTCAGAATGGCGTGTTTTTAAGTGCAAGTCGCGTTAATCTGCGCATGCGCAGTTGGTTGTAGTAAGTAAAGTGGTCATTTTGGGGCAGTACATGAAGGTATTTGGGGTCGAGATGGGCTATTCACGGTTCGAATGCGTCCTGGAATGTGTCATCTTGTAGCTCTCGGGGTGTAGACCCCGATTTGAGGGCTGTTCACGTCACCTGTGACGTCATCGGTGACGTCATCAGTACGAGTAGTAAGTAAAGTTGGTATTTTGGGGCAGTGAAAGGAAGGTATTTGGTGTAGAGATGGACCATCCTTGGTCCGAATGCGTCCTGGGAGGTGTCATTTTGTAGCTCTCGGGGTGTAGATCCCGATTTGAGAGCTGTTCACAGCATCTGTGACGTCATTGGTGACGTCATCAGTACGAGTAGTAGCGAAAGTGTGCATTTTGGGGCAGTGAAGGAAGGTATTTGGGGTAGGGATGCTTCATCCTCAGTCCGAATGCGTCGTGTGGGGTGTCATCTTGTAGTTTTCGGCGTGCAGACCTCGATTTGAGGGTTGTCCACAGCATCTGTGACATCATTGGTGACGTCATCAGTAGGAATAGTAGCGAAAGTGAGCATTTTGGGGCAGTGAAGGATGGTATTTGGTGTAGAGATGGACCATCCTTGGTCTGAATGCGTCATGGGAGGTGTCATGTTGTAGCTCTCGGGGTGTAGACCCCAATTTGAGGGATAGCCACAGCATCTGTGACGTCATTGGTGACGTCAACAGTACGAGTAGTAGCGAAAGTGGGCATTTTTTAGCAGTGAAGGTTATTACTTGGTGTAGACATGGACCATCCGTGGTGCGAATGCGTCGTGTGAGGTGTCATTTTGTAGCAACGCCCACCAACGCCATTCTGAATGCTTCAACGCCCTGGTGAAATAGCTCAGAAGCTCTGATATTCCATGGAATTGTCACTAATTCTTCGAAATGCAGTGACGCCCGTCAACGCCCGTCGTTATACCTTAACACTCTAACATAACGCCATGATATAGACCGGAGAGAGAACAACAACAGCAACAACAACAACAAGGATGACACATGAGAGAACAACAACAACAAGAAGTTTTTTCATATAGTTTATTCTCTCCAATGTTACATCATACCCACGCTGGGGGAGCCGCGTTGGGTATATTTACAATTCAAGAAGATTCCTGTCCAAGCAGAGGCCACCATTTGTATCTGTCATATTCGTTCCTGTCCGTTAGATGTATTCTCGGCTACTCTTGTCCAATCAGAAGTCGCCATTTCAGAAATTTCCATCTTCGGCCATGTTCGCTCTGAACCGTTTGTTCTAATCGTCATAGTTTATTTTCCCCAATGTTACATCATGCCCACGCTGGGGTAGCCGCGTTGGGTATGTTTACAACTCAAAAAGACTCTTGCCCAATCAGAGGCCACCATTTGTATCTGTCATATTCGTTCCTGTCCGTTAGATGTATTCTTGTCCAATCAGAAGTCTCCATTTCAGAAAGTTCCATCTTCGGCCATGTTCGCTCTGAACCGTTTATTCTAATCATCGGAGGGGGAGGCCAGGATACCGTTGAGGCAACATATCCTCAGATAGTTGTTTGCGCATTCTGAGTATTCATCAGTGCACGAGTGACGCATTCAACCGATGGCAGTGGTGGATCAGCTTGGTAAGGAAAAACGTAACATTGGTCACCCTCTTCACTGTCCACTTGGTGTTGGGTCGTTGTTGTTGGGCCCATCCCAAGACATCCAATTGTTCCACTTGGTCCAGCATCATCTCTAGTGACCTTCGGTCATTGATGGTAAACGGTTGGTCGTACACTGGGTGGATGGCACTGGAATAGAAATAGCGCAATTCACCCGTCACCTTATGGCATAAGATGTACCCAAATGCTACATTTAATGTGAAGGCCGTAGGTTGGTCATTGAAGATGGTTTCCACGTAGCTGCGTAGACGGGTGAGCTTGGTCAGTGGGAAATTGTATATATCTTGAATAGGGTGATGACGATGGAAACAGTGCCGTGTCATGGTCCAATGGCGCCGAGAGATGTCACTCTCTGGATGATATTCGGGTAAGAGATCGCTAGGAACATTTATGGGCTGGTCCAGAATATGTTCGATGTATGACGTATGACTCGAAGCCGTAACGGTGGGGTCCGGCTGGAAATCCAGGCTCTTCCCAACTGTGGGTATAGGCGGGCTCTCCGTCATCGCATCACCAGTGGCGTTCGTCTCCCCGGGCTTATCTTCACTGGGTCTGACCTTCCGCGGCTCCTCTTCAGTAGGGAGTTGTCGCCAAAACCGTGGAGACGGGACATGAATCAAACGCTGATGCCGTCTTAACTGACTGCGTCGTTTGAAGAGTTCACCACAATCCTTACATTGTTCCGTCGTGCCCTCGTGGACTGAGCGTTTGTGGCGCAGTAAATGATCCTCCCGATTAAATGACCGTGCGCATGTTATACAAGTGTGTCGTGCACCGTGGGGGATGGAGGCCTCGTGGCGTCGCAAATCTTCTGGGCGAGTAAATGACTTCTGGCAAGTTGTGCAAGTGAACATCTTGGTGGTTGACAGAGTGTCTGATGAAACGGCAAGGCCGCTTCCCTTTTATAGCACGCTAGCTGTTGATCTATTTTTAGCACACTCAGTTCAACTACCTACCGGATATAGACTGTTTCTAATCGTCATCGGGCAGGCCAGGATACCGTTGAGGAAACATATCCTCAGATAGTTGTTTGTGCATTCTGAGTATCTATCAGTGCATGGGTGAATACTTTCATCCGATGGGGGTGGTGGGTCAGTTTAACCACAAAGAACGTAACATTGGTGACCCTCTCCACTATCCACCCGGTGTTGGGACGCTGTTCATAGGCCCATTCCAAGGGATCCACAGTGTCCAGTTGGGCCAGCATCGTCTCTAGCGACGCCCGATTGGTGATTGTGAAAGGGTGGTCATACACTGGGTTGATGGCACTGGAATAGAAATAGCACAATTCACGCGTCATCTTATGGCATAAGATGTACCCAAATGCTACATTTAATGTGAAGGACGTAGGTTGGTCATTGAAGATGGCTTCCACGTAGCTGCGTTGACGGGCGAGGTCGGTCAGTCGGAAATTGTACAAGTTCAATATAGGGCGATGACGGTGGAAGCAGTGTCGGATCATGGACCAATGGCGTCGATAAATCTCACTCACTGGATGATCTTTGGGTAAGAGATCGCTGGGAACATCCACCGCATCTTCCAGAAAATGTTCGTTGTTGTCAGGCGTATGACTGGAAACAGTAATGCTAGGGACCGGCTGGATATCTAGGCTCTTCTGAGCTGTGGGTATAGGCGGCCTCTCCGTGATCGCACCGCCAGTGGCATTCTTCTCCCCGGGTTCATCTTCAGTGGATCTGTCCCTCCTGGGTGCCTTTTTTGTGGAAAGTTGTCCCTCATGCCGTGGTGACGGACCATAAATCAAACGCTCATGCCGTTTTAACTGACTGGGTCGTCTGAAGAGTTGACCACATTCATCGCATGGACGCTTGGGTGGCCCATGAATTGAACGTTCATGGCGCTGTAAATGATCTGGGCGCTGAAACGACAGTGTAGGCCTACATATCGTACAGCTATACCGGGCGGTTCCATCGTCCTTGGTAGCCTCATGGCGGCGCAAGTCGTGCCGGCGAGTGAATGATTTCGAGCACGCAGTACAAGTGAACATCTTGGTGGTTGACAGAGTGTCTGATGAAACGGCCAGGCCGTTTCCTTTTTATAGCAAGCTAGCTGTTGATCTATTTTTAGCACAATCAGTTCAACTTGGAAGTCAGCGAGAAGAATCCGGATGTAGGCGTGTGTGTATGTGTGTGCTTGCTCGGAAGTGACATTTGCATATGACCTCTGTGAGGTCACTTCCGCTTCCGTTCACGTGACCGGAACTGACCTTTGACCCCGGCTCGCCCTGATTTAAAGACTCTACCACCTCCACACACACCACCACCGACTCCACCAACACCACCGCCGCACACCACCAACACCACCACCAACACCATCAACGCCACCAACGCCACCACCAACGCCACCACCAACGCCACCAACGCCACCACCGGGCGTTGACGGGCGTCAACGCCCAGTGGTGGTGATGGTGGTGGTGGTGGTGGTGGTGGTGGCCGGACCTGACCTTTGACCCCGGCGCGCAAAGGTTTCCACCGCACCGTTTCTCTCATGCTGTATTTGATATCGTCTCTCCATTAGGAGTAACGAATCTATCCGGAAATAACCGATATGAAATATCGGTTATACTTGTATTGAATCTCCAGAACGTTTTCGTCGGTCGCTCCCGTTGAATAATATGGCCGAAGTGCCTAATTATTGATGTTATGTCTGATCTTAGTCCGTCCTGCACACTTTCCTTTGACGAGCTTAGTGGGATTCTACCGAACAAAGCGGTTCACAGCGGCCTACCAATCTACCAATCACTGCGGTGTAATTTGACCAATCAGTATCAGCTAATTCTACCAATCAGCGGATAATGGGCCGATTTGTTATCCTATCATATTTGACCGCGTCTCGCACACCGGGGGCCTCATCCAGCATTCAGTCAGTCATCATACGCCGTTCCATGTAAAAACACCTACGCAGATCTTCGCAGCCAATTTACAGATTTTACAGACTTCTCACTGAATTCAATCTGACTTGAAGAGGCAGAATGAAAACTAGACGCTTCAACGTTTTTTTTAAACGGATGATCAAGAACATGCGATGCAGTGAACGATTGTCCGATTCTACACTATTCCAATGACACATCCATTTTACGGCAAATCCGAATTCCAGCCACCACTTGGATTGAACAGCACGGAGAATTATCTGTATGCCACAAGACTTGAGCCAACTTCATATACGCTAAGCGTATATACGGAGATAATCTATCGACGGGGGAGCGGAAGTCGCTCAGTAACTGAGGTCCGATAACTTGAATTATAGTTATCACCAAATTGGATAAGAATAACACCACTGTTATTCGAGACAATGATGTATATATAGCTGAAGCCTACGCTCAGCTGTATGATAACATACATTACGTCGAAATCCCTGAGACTGATATCAAGTCAACGCATAAATAGGTGCTAAACCTAATATGCCATACAATTGTCTAATAGGAACTTATTAGACAGGAATACCCTCAACAGAAAGAACAGAAACGACTCAAGACAAGTAAACATATGAAATATGTTGAAAAATGTCGATATCAAGTCAACGCATAAATAGGTGCTAAACCTAATATGCCATACAATTGTCTAATAGGAACTTATTAGACAGGAATACCCTCAACAGAAAAGAACAGAAACGACTCAAGACAAGTAAACATATGAAATATGTTGAAAAATGTCGATATCAAGTCAACGCATAAATAGGTGCTAAACCTAATATGCCATACAATTGTCTAATAGGAACTTATTAGACAGGAATACCCTCAACAGAAAAGAACAGAAACGACTCAAGACAAGTAAACATATGAAATATGTTGAAAAATGTCGATATCAAGTCAACGCATAAATAGGTGCTAAACCTACTATGCCATACAATTGTCTAATAGGAACTTATTAGACAGGAATACCCTCAACAGAAAAGAACAGAAACGACTCAAGACAAGTAAACATATGAAATATGTTGAAAAATGTCGATAAGGATCTCGCGAAGCGAGATTGGCACTAGCCAAGCTTCTGACTTTAAACGGATGTCCAAGAACATGCGATGCAGTGAACGATTTTCCGATTCTACACCAATCCAAAAGACACATCCATTTTACGGCAAATCCGAATTCCAGTCACCACTTGGATTGAACAGCACGGAGAATTATCTGAATGCCACAAGACTTGGGCTAACTTCATATACGCGAAGCGTATACGGAGATAATCTATCTACGGGGAAGCGGAAGTCGCTCAGTAAACTGAGGTCCGATAACTTGAATTATAGTTATCACGAAATTGGATAAGAATAACACGACTGTTATTCTAGACAATGATCGATATATAGCTGAAGCCTACGCTCAGCTGTATGACAACAAACATTACGTCGAAATCCCTGAGATCGATATCAACTCAACGCATAAAAAGGTGCTAAACCTAATGTGCCATACAATTGTCTAACGGGAACTTATTAGACAGGAATACCATCAACAGAAAAGAACAGGAACGACTCAAGACAAATAAACATATGAAATATGTTGAAAAATGTCGATATTAAGGATCTCGCGAAGCGAGATTGGTACTAGCCAAGACTAACAAAGAAACAACTCTATACTGAGGCGGTCCGATGACGACAACCTACTGATGTCCATACCCCCCGGCTTTTGTGTTTGAAAGAGGGAGAAAGAATGTGTGATGGTTACCCGAGAATAACTCCCTCGGACGTGACGGTAGTGAACATGATTTTCGTTTGAAAGTGAAACGGGTGAAAGTTATTTTTATGTGCTGTAAAAATGCTGAAGTTTCATATCATGCGAAATGGTGATTGTCAATTGCTCTAAACTGGATTTATTCAAGTTTGAAAACGGTCGAATGTGCTCTTTCGACATTTTAGGGTCATTTTCTGAAGGGATTTCCTTTCATATATAAAATATGACATCTCAAACCAAAACAATTTTGTTGTATTTATTACCACAATGGTTAGTGTTACAATCGGTTGAAATATCATTCTGGTTTGAGGTGTCATATTTCATCAAAATTAAAAATTGTGCAAATGCTTCGCTTGTATTCTACCAGGAACGTTATGTGAGCAAGTAAAAAATGCTTTTCAAGTAGACGTCGTCGTAGTCCAGGTGCTAGGCTGTTCGCTTTCAAAAACACTGTGGTGACCAGTTTGTTGAGCTGTGAGTTCGATTCACATTTGGATCAAAAAATTTTCTTCCTATTTTGTCTTATTCTTTCTTTCTAATATTTAACATTTGGATTTATTTATGTTATGTGAAACAATCTTCAGTGATATTGAGTTAATAAAATATAGATATAACTGTGTATACACATTTTTGCATTCACTACTACAACTCGACCCTTATTGCAGCACACTCATAACATGTCCAAGTCACCGTGACTGAATGGGTTTAGTTTCATGGGTCAGCAATACTTCCCATGTATAAAAAAACGACGGAAACTTCATGTGTATTTTCCTGAACTGTTCTCGTCATATTTAAGAATCATTATAGTTCTCACTATGAACAGTAATGTACCATTCAACAAGTCGAAGTGTGAATGTTGTCACAAGAATACGCGTCCAGGCCAGACCAGAAACATATCTGGTTCACAGTTAGAGTGGGTAAAACACAGGAGTGACTTTGAAGTCAACACTGAGGGACTATTATGCCCTCAGTGTAGGGCTGTATACTATGTAGATATGAAATCTGCGAACGATGAGACCATCGAAGCGCCTACAGCCGTAGACGATGATGACCAGCCCGAGGCGGGGTCAAGTTCCCGTTGTGTCATTCTACGGCAAGTTCGATTTGCAACATTACAATGACGTAGCTCGTTAAAAGAAGTTACTTTTGAAACAGCAATAATTTCACATAATCACAAATTATTTAACTAAACGGCGGTTGCCAGTTAATATATGATACATCGAGTGATAACTAATCCTTTTGTATGGTTTGAAAATGGGATAAAAATGGAATTTCGATCGAAACGATTAATTCTGTACGACTGGCCTACAAAAACGTTACTGTCGAGGAAACCTGTTCATTTAAAAATAGAACGTACCAAAATAGCGCAGAGTTGACTGTGCCTTTGACGTCATAAAGGACAGCTGACCGGCCTGGACAATAGATATACACACGCCAGTGTCCGAGGGAGTTATTCTCGGGTAACCATCACACATTCTTTACACAGATCTTCGAAGCTAATTACTGACTCTACTGAATTCAATCTGACTCGAAGAGGCAGAATGAAAACTACACATCTCTACAGAAACAACGACCCAAGAAAAGTAAACATATGAAATATGTTGAGATATGTGGAAATTGCATTAGCCATGACATACATCAGAAACATCTCTAAACTGAGGCTGTCCCATAACGACATCTTACTGCTGCCCAAGGGTTTTTCTTCTATACCAACACCAGTCACTGGAAATAGGAATATTATTTCTCACTTCTAACGGATGATTAAAGAGGAGAAATTTAAAGGAACTGCTACGCAAATCGAAGATTTGATGGCTAACACCTTCCTGTATTAAAAGGCGGCCCCTGAAGAGAGATATGCCTGTGGAGTTATCGAAGATAACTCCCGAAATTATCACGAAACATTGCTCTGACGTATATATATACTACATATATTTACGGAACTGTGAATATGACCACAGTAAATATTCAGACAATGTCGGGTCAGAACATACCAGGAGAGTGGGTATGTTTATGGACATCTTCTTGCACTGTTTTTGGGGGGACTCGATCCTCTTGTGTCCTGACATGTGAATCGGGTTCCTTCGGGTTCTCTGATCCTCACAAACTTGGGCGTTCTGATACCCTTCTGTCCTGAATATTTGAATATTTGAATTGCGGAATAAGCATTGAATGCGTGCAATTCATATATTATATTAATATAATCTTATGATTATATTACATCCTGGAGATGGAATATGAAATCTGTCTTCTATCGAGGTCTCCTGAGGCAAATTAGCACTTCATCGATGCTTTATAACACAAAGCGTTGATTACCTTTAATGTACCTGGATGGAATCCTGGATGAAAGACTGACTACAGCCTTCCGACTGTGACCCAAGCTGTGATTTCCTCGAAGAGGGGTCTTCCACCTACACTATATAGTGCGTAATCAGTATACTAAGTATACATACGCCGATATAGAGACAGCTCGATCGAGTATCTGAAGGATACAGGCTGATGACTACTCCGGAGTTTATCTGTACCGGGATGTGGTGCTGGATGAAAGACTGATTACAGCCTTCCGACTGTGACCCAAGCTGTGATTCCCTCGAAGAAGGGTCTTCAACCTCTACTGTATAGTGCGTAATCAGTATACTAAGTATACATACGCCGATATAGACAGCTCGATCGAGTATCTGAAGGATACAGGCTGATGACTACACCGGAGTTTATCTGTACCGGGATGTGGTGCTGGATGAAAGACTGACTACAGCCTTCCGACTGTGACCCAAGCTGTGATTCCCTCGAAGAAGGGTCTTCAACCTCTACTGTATAGTGCGTAATCAGTATACTAAGTATACATACGCCGATATAGAGACAGCTCGATCGAGTATCTGAAGGATACACGCCGTTACCTCCGTTAAAGACCATCGAAGGGCCAATAACGAAAGAGACCAACCAGCCAAACGCCCCACTGAAGGCCTAAATCACACCAAGTCGTCTAACAGATCAGAAGAATGGGACCACCCAAGATATTACAGAGAAAACAGACACCCCCGACCTGGAACGAAATATAATTTCCTATGTTTGAGGGCTCGAATTAATTGGAAATTTCTTTCTCCACTGCACGAAGATACCAGGGGGTCTATGTTGTTTTACGTAGGGCATGTGTTGTTATAAGTACAGCTTGTGTGAGTATATACTACTGGCGGGTGTTGTACAGTGAGTTGTTGTCATAAGGGAGCATATATAAGGTTGAGTATGATGTATAATGTTCATTCTCGTGTGTGTCGCGAACCCGAAGAACATTTTGAAGCCGACTCTATAGTGCAAGAATTATGTCCGACAACGAAAATGGGTCCACACCGATCGGCGATAAGCTCGATTTGATTCTGCGGAAAGTTGAGGACTCAAAACGGGAAATCGAAGCATCGGTAGAGAACCGATTAGCTAGACTGAGTGAAGAATTTGCCCAAACATCTAGAGAGGTTCAAAAATTCAAGGCGGAAAAAGAGTATTCCTGGAAGCGTGAAGGAAACAAACGCAATTATAACTTTAACTCTGAGGTGTTGGAGCAGATGACCCAAATCAAATGGGCATTAAGCTATAAAAAGACTGATTACGCACTTGAGTTGATTGAACAAACGACGGAGAAGCTTAATCAGCGCAATAAGCTTATCAAAATAGCTGATTCGTCTGAAGCAGGTTGGGAGACCGTCAACCAATATGTCATAAATGATTTGGCAGACGATTCGGACGACGAGAAGCGAATTTACCGAGCAGAGGGACGAGCGACCCGGAAGATGCGGGCCAAGAGAACGAGATCTGCCAGGTCTCATGGATATGGGAGGTCTAATTGGCGCACGCCTGCGCCAATGCAGCATGTGGCAACAACGACTAGGCAACATGGGAGTTTTGTTCCTTTTGCTGGCGGTAGTGGGGAGCAGTCCTTTCGGAGCAGCTGGAGAGGGGGTGTCGGTCGATCAGGCTCGTGTTATCAATGCGGTGAATTCTCGCACTGGAGGAAGGACTGTCCATTCGTCGGCGTCAACCCCCAGTTGCCCAGAGGTGCTAGAGCCCCGTCAACAACTGCCCAGTAAAGAAGGACTATCAGTTAAGTGCTCTGTTCAGACTGATTCAACGATTTGTTATAAATCTGAAAATAACGGTTCTGAAACATTATCTACTGACAATCTTACTCACGATTATTTTGAATATGAGGAAGGCATGAGCGAAATCATAGTCAAGGGAAGGCTTAAAGAGCGCAGTCAGTTTTGGAGAGATATAGGAGCTATAGACTTCATTGTTGATATAGTGGAAAATGGCTACAAAATTCCGTTTTATACGACCCCTTTTGCTATGGAGATTAGAAATAATTTATCTGCTGTACGTCATAGAGATTTTGTTGTTTCAGCGATCGATGATCTTGTTAAAAAAGGACTTGTAGTAGAATGTATGGAAAAGCCAGTTGTTGTTAATCCGTTATCTGTGGCTACCCAAGCTTCGGGTAAAAAGAGGCTTATTCTAGATCTGAGTATAGTTAACAAACATGTTGTAAAACAGTCTGTAAAATATGAAGATTGGCGGACTGCACTGATGTATATTTCAAGAAATAGTTGGCTGGTGACTTTTGATATTCACTCGGCATATCATCACGTCGATATATATAAAGGGCACACTAAGTTTCTTGGTTTTTCCTGGTGTGATGATTACGGAGAAAAGCATTATTACAAATTTCTTGTCTTACCGTTTGGCCTATGCACGGCGCCGTTTGTTTACACAAAGATCACCAGACAACTCATTAAAAAATGGCGAAAAGAATGTATTAAAATTCTTCTGTTCATTGACGATGGTTTGATTGTTGGCGAGACAGAGTTTGAGGCGGCAAAATGGTCTAGATCTGTAAAAACTGACCTTATTTTATCTGGTTTCGTACCTAAAGTTGAGAAATCAACCTGGTCGCCGTTACAAGTAACCGAGTGGTTAGGTCTAGGTATAGACACCAGAGTTATGATTCTGACGATTCCCGAAAGGAAGATAGTCAAAGCTGAAAACAGTCTTGTAAAATTATTATATAACAAATTTCAGCCAAAAAATGTACGCGAAGTTGCCTCCTTGGTAGGACAGATTATATCAATGAAGTTAGTCATGGGTTCAGTCTGTCAGCTTATGACAAAAGCTTTGAGTATAGACATAGCTATGGCGGCCAGCTGGAATAGTAAAATTTCAATGTCTTTAGCCAGTATGAAACAATTAGAGTTCTGGCGTCAGAATATTCGTGTCAATATGTCAAAGCCTATTGTTGCATGTACTTCTACTTCTAGGATAGTATATTCAGACGCCAGTGCGACGGGATTTGGGGGCTATTGTGTGGAGGTTGATGGGGCGTTTTTACATGGACAGTGGAATGCGACCGAAGCTGAGCGCAGTTCGACTTGGCGCGAGTTGAAAGCTGTGGCGTTGATTCTAGACAGTTTTGTTTGTTTCTTGAAATCTCAACGAGTTAAATGGTTTTCAGATAACATGAATGTAACATCTATTGTGGAAAAGGGCAGTATGAAGCCTGAGTTACAGTAGATTGCTATGTCTATTTTTGATATATGTATATCTAAGCAGATATGTTTAGAGATGCAGTGGATTCCACGATCTGATAACGAAAAAGCTGATTATTTGAGCAAAATTGTAGATCATGACGATTGGGGTGTTGCGTTGTACGTTTTTGAGTATTTCGATGAGCTTTGGAGACCGCATACGGTGGATAGGTTTGCTAGCTATTATAACTGCAAGACCCTGAGATTCTGTTCAAGATATTGGAACCCTGGATGTGAGAGTGTAGATGCTTTCACGGTTGACTGGGGAAATGAGAGGAATTGGATAGTGCCACCTGTTTATTTGATAAGTAGAGTTTTGAAACATATGAGCTACTGTAAAGCAGTGGGTACTCTTGTGGTGCCTCAATGGTATTCGGCAAGTTTTTGGCCACTCCTGTGCCAGGGATCAAAATTTATTCCGGAAGTTAAGGAATATCATTATTTACCCCGAGCAAAAGAGGCGTATGTGCCTAGTCGAATTTCAGGGGGATTGTTTGGTGTCAATGATCTCTATTTCAACGTGTTAGCACTCAACATTGATTTTTCATGATTTTCTTCTGGTGTTTTGTAGATATGCTGAACGGGGTTATTGGAGAGCAAATCAAGGAATTACCAGCCCATCTTCGTGATACTGTTGATAGTTTGGCCAGTTTGTTAATTGAGGCTCGGGCGGAATCTACGAGCAAGAAGTATCTAAACGGTTTTGCGGCCTGGAAAAAATGGGCGAGAGATAACGGTATTTCCCTTGATTTGCCGGTTTCACCGTTACATTGCGCTTTGTATTTGACTGTAGTATGTCAACGATCTGAGTGTTTTAGTACCGTTAATTCGGCGTTCTATAGTATTCGTTATGTACATAATATGCTGGGTGTGTCGTCACCTACAGACAATACTTTAGTTAAGAACGTGTTAGAGGCAGCAAAGAGAAAGTTGTCTCGGCCTGTTGTGAAAAAGGAACCCATTGACATTTATTTGATACGCAAAGTTTATGATGCGAGATTTGTAAATAATATACTATCGGATCAAAGAATGATTGCAATGATTTTATTGGCATATGCAGGCTTTTTGAGATCTGCTGAGTTATTGTACATAAGACGTTGTGACATTGTTATATGCCAGACTTACATGTATTTGTTTATTGAGAAGTCCAAGACTGATATGTATAGAGATGGAGCATGGCTGTTGATTGGGAAGACTGGGACTGATTTATGTCCAGTAGAAAATTTGCTGATTTATCTGCGCATGGCTGCTGTGTCTGACGATTCAGCAGAATTTATTTTTCGTGGAGTTACAAAATGCAATTCAGGTTATAAGCTGCGGAAGCCAGATACACCTCTGTCATATTCTCGTCTGAGAGAAATATTTTTTGAGGCTTTTACGCCTTTTGTACCAAATGTAAAAACGTATGGGCTTCATAGTTTAAGAGCCGGTGGAGCGACAGCCGCCGCCAATAACGGTATATCAGATAGGATGTTTAAGCGACACGGTCGTTGGAAAAGTGAAAGTGCAAAGGATGGTTATATAAAAGATAGCCTAGATAAGAGATTGCAAGTATCTTTATCTCTTGGCCTTTAGTTTCTCTATACCCTTTCTTTGAGTCTCATGACGCACGACGCCCGCAATGATGTGTTTTGTTATTTCTGGTATCTAGGGCGCATTGTATGCTGGAGAAATATAATTTCCTATGTTTGAGGGCTCGAATTAATTGGAAATTTCTTTCTCCACTGCACGAAGATACCAGGGGGTCTATGTTGTTTTACGTAGGTCATGTGTTGTTATAAGTACAGCTTGTGTGAGTATATACTACTGGCGGGTGTTGTACAGTGAGTTGTTGTCATAAGGGAGCATATATAAGGTTGAGTATGATGTATAATGTTCATTCTCGTGTGTGTCGCGAACCCGAAGAACATTTTTGATAAAATTATTTGTAATAGCATTAAAAGTTTTTGTTGCCGGTATAGTATATGAATAAATTCTATACATGCTTCATGTATGTGCCCCTGTGCTTTTAAGGTCACAAAAGCCTTACATGAGTGTTTTCATTGATCAATATGTGCATACGAAGTTAATATAATGGGCCGGTAGGCCATAAGGCCTGGTAGGCTCCGGAGCCATGAAAATACGTGGTAGGCCATAAAGTTTGAAGGCTGCGGAGCCATGAGAATACCTGGTAGGCCATTAGAGCCTGGAAGGCTGCGGAGCCATGAGAATACCTAGTAGGCCATTAGAGCCTGGCAGGCTGCGGAGCCATGAGAATACCTGGTAGGCCACAAGAGCCTGATCGGCTGCGGAGCCATGAGAATACCTGATAGGCATAAGAGCCTGATAGGCTAAGAAGCCATGAGAATATCTAATCAGCATTGAGAGACTGATCGGTAGGCCATGAGTGCCTGGAAGGCTATAAAGTGCCTGTGATTGAGTTTGATATGTATGTGTTTTTGCTAAAATATTTTTTTTGGGGGGTGGGGTTCTTGTGTTGTGATAATAAATTCTTCGGTTCGTTCATGACGCACGACGCCCGCAATGATGTGTTTTGTTATTTCTGGTATCTAGGGCGCATTGTATGCGGGAGAAGCGCAGGAATGAACAGTCCTCGTCCAATCAAGCCAGCAAATATCCGAGATGGAAATACGAACTTGACCGAATAATGCGTAAACTATTTGATGGGTATACGAAGTATACACACATACCATTCCATGCCTGTTATATCTGTATACGAAGTATACACAATGTGCTAATCTGATCTCTTGGACCTCAATGGATGAATTGAGAGATATACCTTGGAACTATTGTATATTCTCCTGTTATTGATATATATATGGAATTAGATATATATATGCATACTGTATCAACCCGTTGGGTTGCTAATATAAATAAATATATAGAATAAATATATTTATTAATCAGACTGTTTTGTTTCGTGTGGCTATATCTCTCATGCTGTATTTGATATCGTCTCTCCATTAGGAGTAACGAATCTATCCGGAAATAACCGATATGAAATATCGGTTATACTTGTATTGAATCTCCAGAACGTTTTCGTCGGTCGCTCCCGTTGAATAATATGGCCGAAGTGCCTAATTATTGGTGTTATGTCTGATCTTAGTCCGTCCTGCACACTTTCCTTTGACGAGCTTAGTGGGATTCTACCGAACAAAGCGGTTCACAGCGGCCTACCAATCTACCAATCCCTGCGGTGTAATTTGACCAATCAGTATCAGCTAATTCTACCAATCAGCGGATAATGGGCCGATTTGTTATCCTATCATATTTGACCGCGTCTCGCACACCGGGGGCCTGATCCAGCATTCAGTCAGTCATCATACGCCGTTCCATGCAAAAACACCTACGCAGATCTTCGCAGCCAATTTACAGATTTTACAGACTTCTCACTGAATTCAATCTGACTTGAAGAGGCAGAATGAAAACTAGACGCTTCAACGTTTTAAACGGATGATCAAGAACATGCGATGCAGTGAACGATTGTCCGATTCTACACTATTCCAATGACACATCCATTTTACGGCAAATCCGAATTCCAGCCACCACTTGGATTGAACAGCACGGATAATTATCTGTATGCCACAAGACTTGAGCCAACTTCATATACGCTAAGCGTATATACGGAGATAATCTACCGACGGGGGAGCGGAAGTCGCTCAGTAACTGAGGTCCGATAACTTGAATTATAGTTATCACCAAATTGGATAAGAATAACACCACTGTTATTCGAGACAATGATGTATATATAGCTGAAGCCTACGCTCAGCTGTATGATAACATACATTACGTCGAAATCCCTGAGACTGATATCAAGTCAACGCATAAATAGGTGCTAAACCTAATATGCCATACCATTGTCTAATAGGAACTTATTAGACAGGAATACCCTCAACAGAAAAGAACAGAAACGACTCAAGACAAGTAAACATATGAAATATGTTGAAAAATGTCGATATCAAGTCAACGCATAAATAGGTGCTAAACCTAATATGCCATACAATTGTCTAATAGGAACTTATTAGACAGGAATACCCTCAACAGAAAAGAACAGAAACGACTCCAGACAAGTAAACATATGAAATATGTTGAAAAATGTCGATATCAAGTCAACGCATAAATAGGTGCTAAACCTACTATGCCATACAATTGTATAATAGGAACTTATTAGACGGGAATACCCTCAACAGAAAAGAACAGAAACGACTCAAGACAAGTAAACATATGAAATATGTTGAAAAATGTCGATAAGGATCTCGCGAAGCGAGATTGGCACTAGCCAAGCTTCTGACTTTAAACGGATGTCCAAGAACATGCGATGCAGTGAACGATTTTCCGACTCTACACCAATCCAAAAGACACATCCATTTTACGGCAAATCCGAATTCCAGTCACCACTTGGATTGAACAGCACGGAGAATTATCTGTATGCCACAAGACTTGGGCTAACTTCATATACGCGAAGCGTATACGGAGATAATCTATCTACGGGGAAGCGGAAGTCGCTCAGTAAACTGAGGTCCGATAACTTGAATTATAGTTATCACCAAATTGGATAAGAATAACACGACTGTTATTCTAGACAATGATCGATATATAGCTGAAGCCTACGCTCAGCTGTATGACAACAAACATTACGTCGAAATCCCTGAGATCGATATCAACTCAACGCATAAAAAGGTGCTAAACCTAATGTGCCATACAATTGTCTAATGGGAACTTATTAGACAGGAATACCATCAACAGAAAAGAACAGGAACGACTCAAGACAAGTAAACATATGAAATGTGTTGAAAAATGTCGATATTAAGGATCTCGCGAAGCGAGATTGGTACTAGCCAAGACTAACAAAGAAACAACTCTATACTGAGGCGGTCCGATGACGACAACCTACTGATGTCCATACCCCCCGGCTTTTGTGTTTGAAAGAGGGAGAAATTTACACAGATCTTCGAAGCTAATTACTGACTCTACTGAATTCAATCTGACTCGAAGAGGCAGAATGAAAACTACACATCTCTACAGAAACAACGACCCAAGAAAAGTAAACATATGAAATATGTTGAGATATGTGGAAATTGCATTAGCCATGACATACATCAGAAACATCTCTAAACTGAGGCTGTCCCATGACGACATCTTTTTGCTGCCCAAGGGTTTTTCTTCTATACCAACACCAGTCACTGGAAATAGGAATATTATTTCTGACTTCTAACGGATGATTAAAGAGGAGAAACTTAAAGGAACTGCTACGCAAATCGAAGATTTGATGGCTAACACCTTCCTGTATTAAAAGGCGGCCCCTGAAGAGAGATATGCCTGTGGAGTTATCGAAGACAACTCCCGAAATTATCACGAAACATTGCTCTGACGTATATATATACTACATATATTTACGGAACTGTGAATATGACCACAGTAAATATTCAGACAATGTCGGGTCAGAACATACCAGGAGAGTGGGTATGTTTATGGACATCTTCTTGCACTGCATTGGATAAGAATAACACGACTGTTATTCTAGACAATGATCGATATATAGCTGAAGCCTACTATAGTAAAGGTGGATTTTACTATACCATTCAGCTCATATTTAGGCAGCAATCGATGTGTTCAAACCCGCAAATCTATGGAGCTGACAAGCGTATGATTATGATACAATAGTTGTATTAATTTGATTGTTAGCCTTGAATTGTGGATTAACTTTGAGATGTTCTTCATGCTTGCTATTGATAAATCATGTCCAGCCATTTGTATGTTTAGAAAGTATTTGTTTTGTTTTGGGTCACTAAGTTACGTTCAGTGCCGTATTACATAAATATGGTTAGAACTGAATGAAGAGGAGATTACGGCCAGTGCTCGGACTTACCGACATTGTAGACCAGTTAGTTGGAGCAAACCAAGCTGACTGTAGTTCTGTTTATGTAGGTCTGTATTTGTAATATCCATCGTCATTAGTAAATTCATGTTTTAGCGTACGAAAGTCTCTGTGTTCAATACTTCGACCGGTCATTCAAGAACGGCAAAACTACCCCTACATTATTTGGTGGAGACGAGAGGCCTGTTACATATACTGTGTAACAGTCGATTGGACGGTACCAAGCTTATCGAAACCTGCGGCTTCCCACACCTGTCCAGTGTTGGACACATCATACCAGAATGAACACCGGTATCCAACAGTTCCTCGCTACTCTTTTTCAAGACAGCAATCCCGGTTTACAGTGGAACATTAACGACGAAGGCCATTCCGTTTGTCTGAAGGTTAAATGGATGAAAGGTACGGTGAATTTTTCGAATCTTGTTCCTGTTTGTAAAACCCGCAAGTCACCGTCTACCCTTCGCCGTGACAAACAACGATATGAAAATTACATGAGTAAACGTGCACAAGGCAATGTTGCTTCGTGCACCACTAATTCACATGCTAACCGTTCTTCTATGGTTGCTAATGTTTCTGAGTCGGCCACACAGACGGAGCCAGTCAAATCGCATGTAACATGTGCTTTCACACAGACCGAACCAGTGAAACCGCCGACGTTATGTGCTGCCACAGAGACTGAGCATGTCCATTTAATCGACGTTGGTACAACCTGTTTTCCAAAGGCAACAGTGAGTACAATTTCTCAGACACTTTCTGTTCCGGTGGTGTCGATTGCAACACAAACTGAGGTTGAAGTTATCTCCAAATCAGTCGGTATCAAGCCTAAAGTTGACAACATGGGAAAATCCGTGAACAAAATACCAGGAAAGCTGGTGTTCGACATCTCAAGTTCAGTTTTGGACGTTCCGGACTCCAAGGTTTCATCTTCACATGGAAAAAAGTCAAGAGAGGTTGAGACAATACGCAACCGACGAGTTCATAAAGGAACAGTGGAATTCTTCGTACAATGGGTGGGTTTACCAAAAAAATTCAACAGTTGGGTGAAGATCGACGACTTAGATAGATCCCGTTTAGATACCGCCTTCGTTGCAATTAAAGTTAAGATGCTTCCTAAAAAAGAATGTCAACAAAAGTTGAATGACAATGTTTGCAGTCGTCTATTCAATGTTGATTGCTCGCTTGATGTTGTTCATCGTGAAGTATGCTCGTTATACCGCGCGCCCAGTTGGAGCACTTGTCTGCGGTGGATCGTAGATAGATATGGGCATCGCAAACCTATTCCTTCTGACTATCACAATAACTATTTGAAAGCTTATATAAGAGATTTTGATGCAATCACTATTTTGTTCGATTGGGGTCAGTAGTTATATGTCATTTATGGCTTAATGTATACATGTCACATGTCATTTATCGCTTAATGTATACAACATGTGTTTAATTCGTTTTCTATCGCATACATGTAGTTATATTCTATGGTTATCCTTAGGTCCAAACGCGAGGACGCGTTTTTTTGATGTGCGAGGGGATAATATATTGTCAGGGTATTACTGGGTGTGGTGAACTGTAAATTTGTTGGTGATTATTTCGTTACACACCTTTATAACATTTTCGAATTTCGTGGACAACTATTTCGTGTATAGAGAGTCGCTTTGTTAATGTTAAGACACGGGACGTGTCTTAGTCGAACAAGGGGGTGATATAGTAAAGGTGGATTTTACTATACCATTCAGCTCATATTTAGGCAGCAATCGATGTGTTCAAACCCGCAAATCTATGGAGCTGACAAGCGTATGATTATGATACAATAGTTGTATTAATTTGATTGTTAGCCTTGAATTGTGGATTAACTTTGAGATGTTCTTCATGCTTGCTATTGATAAATCATGTCCAGCCATTTGTATGTTTAGAAAGTATTTGTTTTGTTTTGGGTCACTAAGTTACGTTCAGTGCCGTATTACATAAATATGGTTAGAACTGAATGAAGAGGAGATTACGGCCAGTGCTCGGACTTACCGACATTCTAGACCAGTTAGTTGGAGCAAACCAAGCTGACTGTAGTTCTGTTTATGTAGGTCTGTATTTGTAATATCCATCGTCATTAGTAAATTCATGTTTTAGCGTACGAAAGTCTCTGTGTTCAATACTTCGACCGGTCATTCAAGAACGGCAAAACTACCCCTACATTACTACGCTCAGCTGAATGACAACAAACATTACGTCGAAATCCCTGAGATCGATATCAACTCAACGCATAAAAAGGTGCTAAACCTAATGTGCCATACAATTGTCTAATGGGAACTTATTAGACAGGAATACCATCAACAGAAAAGAACAGGAACGACTCAAGACAAGTAAACATATGAAATATGTTGAAAAATGTCGATATTAAGGATCTCGCGAAGCGAGATTGGTACTAGCCAAGACTAACAAAGAAACAACTCTATACTGAGGCGGTCCGATGACGACAACCTACTGATGTCCATACCCCCCGGCTTTTGTGTTTGAAAGAGGGAGAAATTTACACAGATCTTCGAAGCTAATTACTGACTCTACTGAATTCAATCTGACTCGAAGAGGCAGAATGAAAACTACACATCTCTACAGAAACAACGACCCAAGAAAAGTAAACATATGAAATATGTTGAGATATGTGGAAATTGCATTAGCCATGACATACATCAGAAACATCTCTAAACTGAGGCTGTCCCATGACGACATCTTACTGCTGCCCAAGGGTTTTTCTTCTATACCAACACCAGTCACTGGAAATAGGAATATTATTTCTGACTTCTAACGGATGATTAAAGAGGAGAAACTTAAAGGAACTGCTACGCAAATCGAAGATTTGATGGCTAACACCTTCCTGTATTAAAAGGCGGCCCCTGAAGAGAGATATGCCTGTGGAGTTATCGAAGACAACTCCCGAAATTATCACGAAACATTGCTCTGACGTATATATATACTACATATATTTACGGAACTGTGAATATGACCACAGTAAATATTCAGACAATGTCGGATCAGAACATACCAGGAGAGTGGGTATGTTTATGGACATCTTCTTGCACTGCATTGGATAAGAATAACACGACTGTTATTCTAGACAATGATCGATATATAGCTGAAGCCTACGCTCAGCTGTATGACAACAAACATTACGTCGAAATCCCTGAGATCGATATCAACTCAACGCATAAAAAGGTGCTAAACCTAATGTGCCATACAATTGTCTAATGGGAACTTATTAGACAGGAATACCATCAACAGAAAAGAACAGGAACGACTCAAGACAAGTAAACATATGAAATATGTTGAAAAATGTCGATATTAAGGATCTCGCGAAGCGAGATTGGTACTAGCCAAGACTAACAAAGAAACAACTCTATACTGAGGCGGTCCGATGACGACAACCTACTGATGTCCATACCCCCCGGCTTTTGTGTTTGAAAGAGGGAGAAATTTACACAGATCTTCGAAGCTAATTACTGACTCTACTGAATTCAATCTGACTCGAAGAGGCAGAATGAAAACTACACATCTCTACAGAAACAACGACCCAAGAAAAGTAAACATATGAAATATGTTGAGATATGTGGAAATTGCATTAGCCATGACATACATCAGAAACATCTCTAAACTGAGGCTGTCCCATGACGACATCTTACTGCTGCCCAAGGGTTTTTCTTCTATACCAACACCAGTCACTGGAAATAGGAATATTATTTCTGACTTCTAACGGATGATTAAAGAGGAGAAACTTAAAGGAACTGCTACGCAAATCGAAGATTTGATGGCTAACACCTTCCTGTATTAAAAGGCGGCCCCTGAAGAGAGATATGCCTGTAGAGTTATCGAAGACAACTCCCGAAATTATCACGAAACATTGCTCTGACGTATATATATACTACATATATTTACGGAACTGTGAATATGACCACAGTAAATATTCAGACAATGTCGGGTTAGAACATACCAGGAGAGTGGGTATGTTTATGGACATCTTCTTGCACTGCAAGGTCAGTTCCGGCCACCACAACCACCACCACCACCACCACCGGGCGTTGACGCCCGTCAACGCCCGGTGGTGGCGTTGGTGGTGGCGTTTGTGGCGTTGATGGTGGCGTTGGTGGTGTTGGTGGTGGTGTTGGTGGTGTGCGGCGGTGGTGTTGGTGGAGTCGGTGGTGGTGTGTGTGGAGGTGGTAGAGTCTTTAAATCAGCGCGCGCCGGGGTCAAAGGTCAGTTCTGGTCACATGAACGGAAGCGGAAGTGACCTCACAGAGGTCATATGCAAATGTCACTTCCGACTTCTGAGCTCCGCAGGCTTTGAGCTCCAAGAGCTCCTATCCAAGAAACACACTCGCAAGCACACACATACACACACGCCTACATCCGGGTTCTTGTCGCTGACGTCCAAGTTGAACTGATTGTGCTAAAAATAGATCAACAGCTAGCTTGCAATAAAAAGGAAACGGCCTGGCCGTTTCATCAGACACTCTGTCAACCACCAAGATGTTCACTTGTACTGCGTGCTCGAAATCATTCACTCGCCGGCACGACTTGCGCCGCCATGAGGCTACCAAGCACGATGGAACCGCCCGGTATAGCTGTACGATATGTAGGCCTACAGTCGTTTCAGCGCCCAGATCATTTACAGCGCCATGAACGTTCAATTCATGGGCCACCCAAGCGTCCATGCGAAGAATGTGGTCAACTCTTCAGACGACCCAGTCAGTTAAAACGGCATGAGCGTTTGATTCATGGTCCGTCACCACGGCATGAGGGACAACTTTCCACTAAAGAGGAACCCAGGAGGGACAGATCCACTGAAGATGAACCCGGGGAGAAGAATGCCACTGGTGATGCGATCACGGAGAGCCCGCCTATACCCACAGCTCAGAAGAGACTAGATATCCAGCCGGTCCCTATCATTACTGTTTCCAGTCATACGCCTGACAACAACGAACACACACCCACATACCCCCCAACAGCGATCTCTTACCCGAAGATCATCCAGTGATTGAGATGTATCGACGCCATTGGTCCATGATCCGACACTGCTTCCACCGTCATCGCTTTATATTGAACTTGTACAATTTCCGACTGACCGACCTCGCCCGTCAACGCAGCGTCCTTCACATTAAATGTAGCATTTGGGTACATCTTATGCCATAAGATGACGCATGAATTGTGCTATTTCTATTCCAGTGCCATCAACCCAGTGTACGACCATCCTTTCACAATCACCAATCGGGCGTCGCTAGAGACGATGCTGGCCCAACTGGACACTGTGGATCCCTTGGAATGGGCCTATGAACAGCGTCCCAACACCAAGTGGATAGTGGAAAGGGTCACCAATGTTACGTTCTTCGTGGTTAAACTGACCCACCACCCCCATCGGATGAAAGTATTCACCCATGCACTGATAGATACTCAGAATGCACAAACAACTATCTGAAAATATGTTTCCTCAACGGTATCCTGGCCTGCCCGATGACGATTAGAAACAGTCTATATCCGGTAGGTAGTTGAACTGAGTGTGCTAAAAATAGATCAACAGCTAGCGTGCTATAAAAGGGAAGCGGCCTTGCCGTTTCATCAGACACTCTGTCAACCACCAAGATGTTCACTTGCACAACTTGCCAGAAGTCATTTACTCGCCCAGAAGATTTACGACGCCACGAGGCCTCCATCCACAACGGTGCACGACATACTTGTATAACCTTCGCACGGTCATTTAATCGGGAGGATCATTTACTGCGCCACGAACGCTCAGTCCACGAGGGCACGACGGAACAATGTAAGGATTGTGGTGAACTCTTCAAACGACGCAGTCAGTTACGACGGCATCAGCGTTTGATTCATGTCCCGTCTCCACGGTTTTGGCGACAACTTCCTACTGAAGAGGAGCCGCGGAAGGTCAGACCCAGTGAAGATAAGCCCGGGGAGACGAACGCCACTGATGATGCGATGACGGAGAGCCCGCCTATACCCACAGTTGGGAAGAGCCTGGATTTCCAGCCGGACCCCACCGTTACGGTTTCGAGTCATACGTCATACATCGAACATTTTCTGGACGAGCCCATAAATGTTCCTAGCGATCTCTTACCCGAATATCATCCAGAGAGTGACATCTCTCGGCGCCATTGGACCATGACACGGCACTGTTTCCACCGTCATCACGCTATTCAAGATATCTACAATTTTCCACTGACCAAGCTCACCCGTGTACGCAGCTACGTGGAAACCATCTTCAATGACCAACCTACGGCCTTCACATTAAATGTAGCATTTGGGTACATCTTATGCCATAAGGTGACGGGGGAATTGCGCTATTTCTATTCCAGTGCCATCCACCCAGTGTACGACCAACCGTTTACCATCAATGACCAGAGGTCACTAGAGATGATGCTGGACCAAGTGGAACAATTGGATGTCTTAGGATGGGCCCAACAACAACGACCCAACACCAAGTGGACAGTGAAGAGGGTGACCAATGTTACGTTTTTCCTTACCAAGCTGATCCACCACTGCCATCGGTTGAATGCGTCACTCGTGCACTGATGAATACTCAGAATGCGCAAACAACTATCTGAGGATATGTTGCCTCAACGGCATCCTGGCCTGCCCGCCGATGATTAGAATAAACGGTTCAGAGCGAACATGGCCGAAGATGGAACTTTCTGAAATCGAGACTTCTGATTGGACAAGAATACATCTAACGGACAGGAACGAATATGACAGATACAAATAGTGGCAAGAGTCTTTTTGAGTTGTAAACATACCCAACGCGGCTCCCCCAGCGTGGGTATGATGTAACATTGAAGAGAATAAACTATATGAACAAACGTCTTGTTGTTGTTGTTCTCTCATGTGTCATCCTTGTTGTTGTTGTTGCTGTTGTTGTTCTCTCTCCGGTCTATATCATGGCGTTATGTTAGAGTGTTAAGGTGTAACGACGGGCGTTGACGGGCGTCACTGCATTTCGAAGAATTAGTGACAATTCCATGGAATATCAGAGCTTCTGAGCTATTTCACCAGGGCGTTGAAGCATTCAGAATGGCGTTGGTGGGCGTTGCTACAAGATGACACCTCACACGACGCATTCGCACCACGGATGGTCCATGTCTACACCAAGTAACAACCTTCACTGCTAAAAAATGCTCACATTCACTACTACTCGTACTGATGACGTCACCAATGACGTCACAGATGCTGTGGCTATCCCTCAAATTGGGGTCTACACCCCGAAAGCTACAACATGACACCTCCCATGACGCATTCGGACCAAGGATGGTCCATCTCTACACCAAATACCATCCTTCACTGCCCCAAAATGCTCACTTTCGCTACTACTCCTACTGATGACGTCACCAATGACGTCACAGATGCTGTGGACAGCCCTCAAATCGAGGTCTGCACGCCGAAAACTACAAGATGACACCCCACACGACGCATTCGGACTGAGGATGAAGCATCCCTACCCCAAATACCTTCCTTCACTGCCCCAAAATGCACACTTTCGCTACTACTCGTACTGATGACGTCACCAATGACGTCACAGATGCTGTGAACAGCTCCCAAATCGGGGTCTACACCCCGAGAGCTACAAAATGACACATCTCAGGACGCATTCGGACCAAGGATGGTCCATCTCTACACCAAATACCTTCCTTTCACTGCCCCAAAATACCCACTTTACTTACTACTCGTACTGATGACGTCACCGATGACGTCACAGGTGACGTGAACAGCCCTTAAATCGGGGTCTACACCCCGAGAGCTACAAGATGACACATTCCAGGACGCATTCGAACCGTGAATAGCCCAACTCGACCCCAAATACCTTCATGTACTGCCCCAAAATGGTCACTTTACTTACTACAACCAACTGCGCATGCGCAGCATTCTGACTCTAACCCACACAAGCTTCACTTTGACACCTTCCACGACCCATTCGGACCCATAGCGGTCCATCTCTACCCCAAACACACACCCACATACCCCCAAAATGAGTGATTTCTCTACTACGGCCAGACTGCGCATGCGCATATTGACGCGACATGCATTTAAAAACACGCCATTCTGACTCTACCTCAAACAAGCTTCACATTGATACCTCAAACGACCAATTCGAACCGTGAATAGCCCATCTCTAACCCAAACACACACCCACATACCCCCCAAAATGCCTACTTACTATAATACGGGCCAGGCTGCGCATGCGCAGACTATTGAACACGGACGAACCATTAGTGTAGTCAAGTGCTCCTCCACGAGAGCTTCAAAATAAGACCTCACTCGACCCCATTGGACCATTAGGGACTCACCTAGACTCCAACATGTCCACCCCGTATGGCCCTATACACCCATAGCCATGCAGTATAGGCCTATGGGCCTACCCAGGCCTCGGTGACTTTTTTCAAAAATTTCACCGATTCGCTCCGGGACACTTCCTATCGTGTTCTAAATGACGAGACGTGAAAAACAAATCCAAACAACCCTACCGCAAATGTATAGAAGTAGATTTCCCAGGGGGACAAACATTGATCCTATACCCCCAGTATGGGACTATATGGGTCTATATGGGTCTCGGTGACTTTTTTCAAAAATTTCACCGATTCGCTCCGGGACACTTCCTATCATGTTCTAAATGACGAGACTAAGAAAACGAGACCCCACAACCCTACCGCAAATGTATAGAAGTACGTTTCCCAGGGGGACAAACATTGATCCTATACCCCCAGTATGGGACTATATGGGTCTATATCGTACTTTTTCAAAAAATTCACCGATTCGTGCCGGGACACTTCCTATCATGTTCTAAATGACGAGACTAAGAAAACGAGATCCCACAACCCTACCGCAGATGTATAGAAGTACGTTTACCAGGGGGACAAACATTGATCCTATACCCCCAGTATGGGACTATATGGGGCTATATCGTACTTTTTCAAAATTTCACCGATTCGTGCCGGGACACTTCCTATCATGTTTGTCTTGACGAGACTAAGAAAACGAGACCCCACAACCTATACCGCAAATGTCGAGAAGTAGGTTTTCCAGGATGGTCCTATACCCCGCCCCCATACCCCATATAGGCATTTTCACGTCATTTAGAATAAAGTCCGTGTTCCGTATTTTTTTCAGGAAAATTTTTACATACACCCACCCTGGAACTAGTGGGAGATAACTCTATTGATAGGCAACCCCCGTTAAGCCCGGCGACCTATATACTCCCCATACCCCATATAAGCATTTCCCCGGATTTTCGTTTTTTTTTTCAGGAAAAATTTTACATGCACCCACCCATGACTGGATGCCCCTTCGCCTAGGCTTCACATGGATACCTCATACAACGCCATCGGCCTATTAGGGGCTCCCCTCGATACCAAAACGTCTATGCCCATACCCTTTGGCCACCGCGCATGCGCAGAATGCCGATATTTCAACCCCACACCCAGTCCATCAGATGCCCCTTCACGAATGCTTCACTTTGATACCTCACTCGACCCAATCGGTCCATTAGTGGCTCCCCTAGCTCCAAAACGTCTATTTCCATACCCTTTGGCCACCGCGCATGCGCAGAATGTCGATATTTCAACCCCACGCCCAGTCCATCAGATGCCCCTTCACGAATGCTTCACTTTGATACCTCACTCGACCCCATCGGCCATTAGGGACTCCCCTAGCTCCAAAACGCTATTTCCATACCCTTGGGCCACCGCGCATGCGCAGAATGCCGATATTTCAACCCCACACCCAGTCCATCAGATGCCCCTTCACGAATGCTTCACTTTGATACCTCACTCGACCCAATCGGTCCATTAGTGGCTCCCCTAGCTCCAAAACGTCTATTTCCATACCCTTGGGCCACCGCGCATGCGCAGAATGCCGATATTTCAACCCCACACCCAGTCCATCAGATGCCCCTTCACGAATGCTTCACTTTGATACCTCATATGACCCCATCGGACCATTAGGGACTCCCCTAGCTCCAAAACGTCTATTTCCATACCCTTTGGCCACCGCGCATGCGCAGAATGCCGCTATTTCAACCCCACACCCAGCCCATCAGATGCCCCTTCACGAATGCTTCACTTTGATACCTCACTCGACCCCATCGGACCATTAGTAGCTCCCCTAGGTCACAAAACGTCTATTTAGGTATTACCCGTATACATTAACATTGGAAGTCAACCCATGGGACTACTTTCTGTCCGCGGAGGCAGACCGCATCACCACCAGACCGCATCACCGCGGAAGAATACATGCCCAGGGGCCCTTTGCCGGAACTATAGCCTAGACAGGTCAGTACATGCCTTGATCACGTGATCGTCATGGGAAACTCCCACTGGGAAACCCCGCCCCCTACCGCCCCAAAGAGTTATCTCCCCCGGCAAAATGTGCGCTGAAAAGGGTTTTATATACTACTCGGATTTGACCCGCGGCCATCTATCATCACAGTGAACGAACATGGCGACCGTCTAACTGGGCGAATTGATATCAGTCGCTACTCACCGATATATATTTTCGCAACATATAGTTCTAAAGTAATTTGTCAAAACGCTGCCTTCAAACTGTGTGAAACTTTCGTTTTGAAATACACTGAATAACTGTTTAGTGTATTTCGAGATTAAAAAAAAACATTTTGCGATCGGTAAAACAGTCAGATAGAGCAGTTCTTGGCTTTTACAGGAATCCTGTAAAAAAATGGCCAGACCCGACAGGGGTAAATGCAGCGTAGCGCAAAACACCCTGAGAGAGGATGCGTGCTGCGACGTCGACGTCCCGCAGACTGTACGGGATGTTCGAAGTATGGCGTCATTAACGTCACCTCTGCCGTCAAAAGGAGCAATGAAGATTCCTCTCCCACGATAGAAAGCTACCTTTGAATCCTCTGAGACAGAATTCGAGTGCAATGATGGGAGAAACCTTTATTACATTTTATTATTCACATCATTATCTTGAACATGAACAATTACACGACTACCACAGTTGCACTTTTTAATTATGTTAACCGTGGACAGGAAAAGTTCCTTGGAGCGATGATATCAGCCGCATCACAGGGTCTACCGACTCTGTCAACAGCAGTCCAGTATTCGAGAGTGGAACACGTAATGTGATGTAGTGTTCAAAACTACTTCTCATTTGTCCGCTTGACGAATTTCAAATCATTTCTTTTTTTGATATCAAAAATAAATGAATAAATACCAAAACGGCTTGGCATATGTGCGCCGTTTTGGTATTTAATCGGATAATTGTTGATTCTCTCGCTTCCTGTACAGCTGACAATGCATTTTGCACAACATTTCTAACAACAGCGTTAGCTTGAGCTGGGTTACCCGAATCAGCCATTTTCTCCATTTTTTTGGGGCGCCAAACGACGGGTGTCGGGACTGAGGGGTGAAATTGTATCAATCAATAAACAAGGGGAAAATTTCGATTGAATGATAGCTCTTGAATATATGAACAACCAATGACAGAATTTGTGTAATTTGCATTATGATTTTTATGAGTTATTTTGTATGGTAGCACTTTTTGAGATGAAGCCAAAGATGGGAGATAAATCTTGGTAAGGGAGGGCGCATTATTTCCGTTTTGGCAGGCCCGTAGCCAAGGTGGGGGGTCTGGTTACTTTTCTCATATAAATGCCCTTTTCAAACACTGTAGCGAACCCCCTATTTACCCCTTTTCCCATACAGCGAACCCCATGATGTGCCCTTTTGGAGTGAAGGCGGACCACCCCTCAGTAAATCCTGGCTACGGCCCTGTTTGGTGTAAGTGGTCCTCTATTTTTGATATCAAAAAATAAACGGTTTATTTTTGATATCAAAAAATGATTTTTTTATATCAAAAATAGTATTTTTGATATCAAAAATAAACTGTTATTTTTGATATCAAAAAAAGAATTTTTGATATCAAAAATACTATTTTGGATGTCAAAAATTCTTTTTTTGATATCAAAAATTCTTCTTTTGATATCAAAAATAACCAAAACGGCTTGCCATAAGATAGGACTTTCCAAACGGCTTCTGGCATAACTGATAGAAAAACGAGAGGTTATTTATTTTCTTTCTGAACTTGCCTTTCTTTCGAGCCCTCGGACCCCCCACCCGATTAACACAATTAACAAGCCCCCATGTTAGTACGTTCATCTGGACCTGTTCCAAACAGTTTGCTATATTTTGTCCACTTAACGTAGTTGGCCCAAATTTGCTGATCTACGCTGACCCAGTCAAGCCAAATCTCGCCAGAGATTTGCCTGCGTCTGTTTGTGTGAGATATGGCTCGTTTAAAATGGGGGTATAGATATATCAGTTTTCTATGTATATGGAATTTTTGCCATCACAGCAAGTGTAACGGAGTTGATAGTGGAAATGATCCAAAGCAGTTGTATGGTCAAAGGGAGAAAACTCTGCTAGGCCTCTCGTTGAGAAGGTGGCCTCAGGCTCCTGAATAAAAAAAAGCAACGTAATCTCTGCCAAAGACCAGAATTTTCCCGATTTTTTTCCGCCTTCGTTGCAACGATTAATAGAAAGCCGTTGGTACCACTGGCAAGTATTGTATTTGTTCTATTCAGCTACAAATTTTATTTCGATTCACTGCTCGATAACATGCCTCGCCGGGGCACTATTTGCGGGGCCTAGGCACTGCTTTCAGCAGGCAGAGAAAACAGCGAAATGAGCACCTCATGTATAGAGGCGCGCACAGCTTAAAATTTTGACGGTAAAAGTTTGACAACAAGTTAGTCACCTTGTAGCGCTTGAAATAAAATACTTCCTGTCGAAAGATGAATGTCTAAAATTGATTAGGGAACCAGCGAGGTACAGTTTTGTTAATACTGCCGAACGTGTAAATTATATAGGAGTCTGATGCCAGGTACTCCACAGTTAAAATATAACGACGCCATTTTTCAAGATGTAAAGTTTGTGTTGTCTTTTGTCTTGTCTGTTTTACATCTTCCCCAGGTAAGACTTGTTAGAAAGATGTATGAGACTATTGCATAAGAATGTATTCCAGATAACTGTAATTTCTGTTCCTGGTAGATAACAGGAAAAGATTAGTTTTTATACATTTTCTGAGGGGTCTCCAAGTAATGCTGTAGCTGTTAGCGATGGCCTGGTTTTCGACACACACGTGTTACTGTTGTGGTTTGGAATCTCATTCTTGTTGCCGAGAATTAGTGTAATCCCCTCTGATAGGAATTACTAGATGTGCGTGTAGCGCAAGGATTATGTTAGCGATACTTCAGGAGTGATAGATTTACCAATCTTGTAACACTGCACCGAAAAGAGAAGCAAGACTTCCGGTTGTGACGTCACAGGCCACGGCCGATTCTGGCTATGCTAAATATAGTTCATGTAACAGAATTCATGTAGGGATAAATGATACCAATATTTGTACCGTATTCGGTTAACGGCTAACGGCATGGTCCCTGCATGAATAATAAATAGAGTAGGCCTAGTACAGGACCTAAGTATAAATTTTGATTGGGAAATAAGTGCACATGTAAACTTATATTCTGATATCACTACAATTGCTATGATTGCATCAGTGCATGTTATCAGTATTGAATCTAGGTGATAAAGAACAACAGACAAATGTATACATGTAATTCAACCACAAATTTATTGATCAATGGGCATAATTAATTTGATACATGTAAAGATCATATTGGATATACAATTATGATTAGAAGGAATAATTGAAAAAGTGTATGTAAATTGTCTCAGATTTAGTTGATGAATTATTTGAATAACATTTTACCAGATAATGAGATAAACGCAAGGAATATGGGTTCATTTCTTTGACACCTGCATTTATATGATTCAGCCTTCAGATTTATTCACTGTTAAATTATTGTAAGGAAAAGATGATTGTAGCGTGCGACTGAATTATTGACTTTGTTATGTAATTTCATTTAGCCCTGATCCATTTATATTGGTGTACACATAAACTGTTCATAACAAGATACATGTATGATTAAGAGAGAGCATGACAGAATGATTTAGCAATTTCAATTCATTATTGGGCGATTCCATGAGAGAGAGTGAAAGTTGCTCAAATTTCAAACTGCTAGGATTGGAACATCTGTTGATTTTTTGTATCAACCAGTGCCTGAACTAAGACAAAATGAAGTTTTTGTCATTGACTGGTCCACATTCTAGAAAAAAATACCATTAAAATACTTAGCAAACTCGGACAGCCATAAAATGTGATTTTCTAGTAGGCCTCAAATTAAGATGTAAAATCTGAAGTATTCATCTCAGTTTGGTTATATCTGATGTTAGTAACTAATAACCATGTATTCTAACATGCAAACTTGCCAAATTTGTGAAGTTGGCAAGACTATGTCATTTTCACTCAATATTCAATCCGATTATCGCAATGTAACTTACGTGACAAATTTTCATGGGTCATTTTGTCAAGAGATAATATAGGCAATAGATATAAAAAAATTCTTCCCTAAATGAAACTACCTTATGTCCACTAGGAACATCCACCTCTTAACTTGGTAAAAAACAAATAGTTGAATAGAAATTTAGGCAAGTGAAGTTGTGTAACTTACGTGACATGTCACGTAAGTTACAAAAATTGTCACGTAAGTTACATATACAAAACCATGTAAACTAGGAATAATTTTTTTGTCAAAAGCAAATCCAACTATTAAGTATTTCTAACTTTGTTACCACTAAAAGTATACTATTAGGATATCCTAAACTGTCCTTGCAGACAAGTACAGGGTCCAGTCCCATAAATAATTCCAATGTTTTCACTGAAAATATGGTAATGAGTTTGGTAATTAATTAGAAAATAATGAACAGTTAAGTATCCCAGAAATTGTTCTTCCTGTATATTTACATCGTATTATTCAATTTCTAAACATTTCTGCAAGTATTTCCTGAATAAATAGTCCAGAAACCCATCCCATGTAACTTACGTGACGCACATTTGTAACTTACGTGACACTGGTTAACAATCTTCATAACCCTTGTGGTGAAATATGGCAAAGTGACTGATGGCAACTATACTCATACCTACTAATTCATTGTTCAAGCTATCGCTATAGGTGAGAACTTTTAAGATTCTTCCATCCAAATCAGAGAATTTTTAACATACGCCAAATGACCCAAAACTACCCTAATTCTCTGAGTAACTTACGTGACACTTTTTTAATTAAGCCCAGATGCTAATTAGTTTCACTGAAATTAATCAAAAACCCATTCAAATTATAAGAAATACTTTTATTTGAGTGATTTGTTTTGTTATTGGTGTAGTCATGGCTGTTAATTTTGTCAAATGTTACAAATACATCCCCATCGGGAATGAAAATGTAACTTACGTGACATGGAATCGCCCTATTGTATCCCATCAGAAATTATCAGTATTATATGTAAGGCTACAATATGGGACTTCACTGACATTGAGTGTTGCATGTACATGTATATAAACTAACTTACATGACACTTCTATATAGTGTTAGGCATGCCAGGCAATTTAGAATACACAAATGAAGTTACAACGCATATTTCAGTTATATTCCATTGTTTTACTACATTATCATGTACACTGTTTCACATCGTATTGCATAATCTTGGGAGTTGGGATTAAGGGGAAACACAACTGGATAATGTCATATTTACAGTTCAAGTGTTAAGATCTTGCCAACACAGTCACTGGTTACAATGTTCATCTTTCACATTATACTATATTGAATACTGTCTGAAATTAATGTTCATCTTTCACGAATTCATTGTTAATTTGATAGGTTATTATCACACACATATACAGCACATGGGAAGTAACTCTCCTTGGTCAATACAACAAAGGCTTTATTCTTATTTTGAGATAAGTTAGAATAATATTGTTGTCAAGTTGTCAAACTGATTGCCATGGAGATTGAGATACTTACCTCTTGCTATGATACTTACCGGACATTAACATACTCACCTTTCACAAATGGTCATGAATAGGACTGATTGGTTTGTATTATGTATTGAGTAGTGATACCGCAGTGTATACAAGTTTGTATGGATTAATTGTTCAATTGTAATGTTTTGAAGCAGTTAAAATATAACGACGCCATTTTTCAAGATGTAAAGTTTGCGTTGTCTTATGTCTTGTCTGTTTTACATCTTTATCAGGTCATGGAAGCTGATGCCGCCCTGGGTATTACATTTGCACCGGTATGCTGAGGGTGTAAACAGCCGCCTGTTGTCCAACATCTGAATGCCGACAGCGATCAGTGTAGCTGAGTAACTTGGACCCTGTTATGACAGCTGGCACCACCCACGCCAAGATCAAAATGTTTTTTCTCTTCAATGCGCTCCGTGTCTCTCGATCAGCGATCTGAATGGTTGGTTACTGGATAAGCGACAGTAGGAATTTCGATTGGCAAATTTAGTCCATATTTAGACTTTAGACTAATTGCTCCGTAGTCGTGCTGGTGTAACACGAATTAAAACAGTTAAACGAAATGTAAACAGACATGTCATCGTCCAGAGCGCAACACCTTTCGCATTTCGTATTCACTATGGTTCTAACCGTTACACATAATGGGTATACCGTTCGACAAAGTTATTGCCATGAGAACTCACATCCTTTTTCGCTGTAAACGATTTCTGAATGGATGCTGAAAGATGAGCTCCAGTACAATTAATACATTTGGCATCCGTGTCCACTCCAGGTATAGGGTTTAATTTTTGTTTTGGTAACTATTTAGCGCACGATAATTTACATTCGTTGCGGCGTGTACTATCAAATTTGTGTAGATTGTTCGACTCTAAATTTCGATCAAGGTATTATTAGAGTACGTATTGAGGGATCAAACACCGCCAACCGTCTAATGTCACCAGATTAAGGGGGAAAAACAGCATTCGGGGATATAGTGTGTGTCTCATGATTGTTTTTAAACAGAACCAGGAACTAATACCCATCGGTGGATTTAAAGACAAAGAATAATAACAACAACAACAAGGTTTGTGAAGTCCAGATTGAGGCAGACCTCACTTTTCTCCCAAAACATGTTTCCGAGTGTTAACTAAGAGAATTAATATGAAATAAATGAAATTTGAAGTTGGCCGACCATCGAATTACCAGAGTTTATTTAGATAGTTTATTGCTAGCGAAGATTCATAGCGTCTCGTCAACGCTATGCCGACGACAAATAGGGGAGAGTGGGGAGACCTGGGACACTATTTCTGTGACGTCACATTATTTCATATTCTGTCCGAAGTATTTAGTTGTGCAAATCAATGCGTGCCATGCACCAACCTGGGAATAATACCGATGCAATGCCACAGTGTTTAAGACACCAAAGCGAGTGTGTTATGATGTGAAGACGATTTCATTTCAGTGTATTTTGGGGGTGACTTGGGACAGTGTCGGGAGACATGGGACAAGAAGTTGGGAGATATGGGACAACCGATGTAAAGACTCAAATGAAATCAAACTAACTTTGTTATTTGCGAAAAATAATGCTTAACATAGAAATGTGAACTTACTAAAAAATTATTACTTTGCAGACAGAAAGTAAATACCATACATATCGCAATATTCTTCGAAAGTGAAGGGAGAGATGGGACGCTGTGTCCCAACTCTCCCCTGGGGTCCAACTCAGCAAAACGGCGATTTTTTTTCCCCGCCCTCACAAATTCGGTCAGTGTGCCCTATATAAAAGACAATCCTGTGCCAAGATATCGGTATCGTATACCTTATATTGCACCGTTTAAACAAATGGGTGTGGCCTCCAAAATCTAGCTTTTCAAGTTAAAAAACATAAAAAGAAAGATTTACTCACTTCAATGATTCCAGGAAACACCAGAATGATAAATGTGGGAGACGGTATGAAAACCAAACATTGCCAAACAGCACATCTAAGCTCAGTCTCCATTGGCTTCCACAAGGGTACTGAATAAGGGGTCTCCCCTGTCCCTCTCCCCTGCATTTCCCTGGTGGTATGTTGTTGTTGTCTGGTGGTAACTCGAACATCTCCATGGCGCACTTATTATTACCTTTGCGCCCTATTGAACCTTCATTAACTTGAGAAAAAGGGCCGCCATGAATAAAATACCATAATCGATGTTGTGATCATCATCCCCTGTATACACGGAGTCTATTATGACGGAAATGCTCATTGTATTGACTCTCGATTTAAGGTGATTTTGAGGCTCCATAGGGATAATTTTAATGTCTGTAATTTATTTTTGACCTACGAATGGCCATTTAGTCTGCCATTTCTATACATTTTTATACGCCCGCCAAAAGGCGGACGTATTATGTGATGGCGGTTTCTGACCGTGTGTCCATCTGTCCGTCCGTCCGTCTGTCCGACCGTCATGTCCGGTCTATATGTGGAACAGTTTTCTGTTTACAGTTCCAATTTTTGGTGAGTGGATACCCCACAGGAAGACGATGTGTCGCGTACCAAACTCAAGGTCGAGGTCAGAGGTCAAAGGTAGCTGGCCTAAAGAACAGGAAATCACTGAAGTGTTCGTGTCCGGTCTATATCTGTGAACTTTTTTTCTCTGTGGACTTTTTAAGTCGCAATTTTTCGTGAGTGCATGCGCTAGGTAGAGACGATGTGTCGCGTACCAAAATTAAGGTCGAGGTCAGAGGTCAAAGGTCACTTTTGCCTAAAATCAGGAAATCATTGCTCATTGACAGTTTTCTTCCTACAGTTCTAATTTTTGGTGAGTGGATGCCCATGGTGGGAGCGATGCGTTACATACCAACTGTAGGTCGAGGTCAGAGGTCAAAGGTCAGTGTGACCGAAAAATCAGGAAATCATCAAAACTTTCTAATTTTTTTGTGAGTGGATTCAATAGGGGGAAATGAAGTGTCGCATACCAAGAAATAGGTCAAGGTCAAAGGTCACAGGGTCAAGGTCAGGAAATTATTAAAAATATTTTTTTTTGTGTTAGTAGATACATTAGGGGGACACCATGTGTCACATATCAAAATGTAAGTCAAGGTCAAAGGTCAAGGTCACTGTGCCCTCGAAATTGTAAAAATTGTTAAAAATCATGATTTTTTTAGTTCATTGGGAAATTACGGGGAGTGGTTTTGTCATATACCAAAATTTAGATCCAGGCCAATGGTCAAGGTCACTGTGACCAGTCAGTGTCACCTAAAAAACAGCAAATCATTAAAAATTACAATTTTTTTGTGATTGGATTTAATAGGCGGAAATGAAGTGTCGCATACCAAAAATTAGGTTAAGGTCAAAGGTCAGTGAAACCCCGAAATCAGGAAATTATTAACAATGACATATTTTTGTGTCAGTAGATAAATTAAGTTGGTGTCACATACCAAAATCGTGAAATTGTTATATTTTTCATGGAGACTGTTTGTCATTTATCAAAATTTAGGTCAAGGTCAATAGTGAAGGTCACTGTGACACCATAATAAAAAAAAATCATTGAAAATTACTCTTTTCGTGTCAGTAGATACATTAGGGGAACATGTTGTGTCACGTACCAAAATGTAGGTCAAGGCTGAATGTCCAGGTCACTGAAAGCCCCAAAATCATGAAATTCATAAAAATCATGATTTTTCTTTATGTCCATTGATACATTGAGGGAAGACAATGTGTCTTGTGCCAGAAGTTAGGTCAAGGTCAAAGGTGAAGATCACTGTGACCCCAACATCAGGAAATCATTAAAAATAACTTTTTTTTTGCCAGTAGATACATTAGAGGGACATGTATTACATACCAAAATGTGGGTCAATGGTCAAGGTCATGGTGACCCCAAAATCAACAAATCATTAAAAGTCACATTTTCGTATGCCTGTTGAAGATGAGGTCATGTAATGCGATGTTGCCTTCTGTCCATTCATCCATTAACATTTGTTGTCCATGCGATATCTCCAGTTTCAAGGTATGGATTGCTACCAAACTTTGAGTACCAGTATGTCTTACTCACATGGCAAAGGGGAACCATACATTTTTAGATCAATTTGTCACAGGTCAAGGTCACAGTCTCCCAAATCTGAATCAAGTTTATCTGACTCTATGTGTTAGGTTGGAATATTCTCTCTCCTACATGTACATGTATATGGTATTGTCGTGTGGAGTTGTCTCCCATGTTTGAAACAGCTACATTCAGTTAAACTGTTGTGAAATAAAAACCATACATTTACTAATTTAACAGGGAGGGGGTCCTTTATGAACTTCATACCTGTTTATAAACTCAAGAACATAGGTTTACTTCATCACTTTTTCATTCATGAGAAACATTTGCAGGGAAAGTACTATTTTCATGTGTTTGACTATTGTCGATTTCAGTGTGGGATATGTGAGCTCCCAGCTCTTGCTTCAAGGTTAACTAGTTACCAAGAGTTGAACTTATGTTAGTTTATCATTCACTATAAGATGTGATATATGTTACATTCTCAGACGCACAAGGCTATCAAGGCTATTAAAACAAGGCGATTAAACAACCTTGAAATTTGGACCAATGTAATTCCAGATAAACGGGCGTATAATAAAGCCCTTGGGCTCTTGTTATTCATGGCGGCCCATTTTCTCAAGTCAATGAAGGTCTAATAGGGTGCAAAGGTAATAATAAGTGCGCCATGGAGATGTTCAAGTTACCACCAGGGAAATGTATTTGACGTCGGCATAGCGTTGAGGGAAGGGAGACGCAATGAATCTTAGCTAGTTTATTGCCACCGTACGATAAAAATATCTATATAAACATTAGGGTAATACAGGCTTGCTTTTTAGTTTAGCTGGAGGAGTCGGCTGGAGGAGTTTACTTTGTATTGATTAATTGTTTTCATCGGATAGTCCAGTAACATGACTCATGAGTCATGCCATACGATCGATTGTGATTCATGGACCAAAATAAAACATCCGAAAACAGTTAAGAAATTCACATCCATGCATCCCTAAGTTCGGCTGTCATATGGTCCGTCCGGCTTCGTGATATGCCAAAAATAACGACCAGAAACACTTGCTTCCATTTCAAATACAGCCGAGAAAATCCCAGTCAAGAAATGTAGGTGGTATCTCCACCACATTAACATCACCAAAAATTGTGAAAACAATCAAATGCCTATTTGCTAATACTAGTAATATTTCTATGACAAAGCTCTTGTCGGTGGAAATTCAGAATAGTAATATTCAGTATTTTCTTTCTCAAGCTAATAACTTTTGAAGTAAACATTGAGAAAATATATACAAAATGTTAGCCTTGTGACCGCGCGGAAGAAGAAATTAGAAATTGACAAAGAATTGTTGTGGTTAAAGAAAACGAAAAAATTGGGGAACTGCCGAAGAAAAAAAGATTTTTCAATTAATTTTTTTTTTTTTTTTTATTATTATTATTATTTTTTTTTTTTTTGAGTATGAATTATTTTTTGCCATATCCCTTTTTGGGGCCTCATAGTTTTTCGACGATATTATTCTTAGGTAAAATAATCTAGTAGTTGAGATGGGACGTTTAAACTGAATTACCGAATATTTCTACTTCAAGCCACTAATAAAAGGTGATTTTGGTGTGTGTTTTTTTCTTCCAGTAGGACTAAATTGTCTGTCATATTTAAATTGAGAGGACAATGGAAGACTTATCAGTAAAACTGGAACCTCTTGATCAATCAACGGGATTATTGTTGCAAGATGATGGGATCAAGTACCGGCATTCTGCAAATGCATCTATGGAAGACGGAGATGTAACGGTTAAGACAGAACCGACAGCCCAGTATGTGGTGGGAGAACAAGAAGGTGATGTTGAGCATGATCCATGTGATCAATTACCGGTGAGCTGTAAAACACAGAACTTTGTGGATTAGATAAGAATCAGGTCTACAAAAGGCGCTCCCCATTCTACTTGTCGCTTTTGTTGATCTGACATCAACACCCTCATCTCCATGCATGTTCTGAGTACTGAACAATTACAAATCTTCTTCACGATTTAGGAATGTAAAGCGTCGAGCTTAGGCCACAACTACGTGGGAACAATAGGTTGACCTCGTGAAGGGAGACGTACATGTATCTCCTTGAATTGATCAATCTATCTAAATTCTATTAACCATAACAGAATATCATCACAGTCTCCAGAGAATAAAATATTGATCCGATGAATCAAGATAAAAATATACGAGATGACTTTTACATATACCGTACGTGAATTAGACGGGCCAGATTTTTGGCCTTGATCTGCCGACAGCTTTGTCTTTCAACACAGAAATGCCCCGTGGGGCTTCCGGGGATTGACCTGGGATGTCATTGTGCACACTGCAGGTCATGGTAAGAATAGGCCTCAGCTCCTCAGACAGCTTGTCGTAAGAGGTGACTAACTGAGGCACCCGTGTGTTTCCCGGGCGTGAAAAGGAATAGGACCCAACGTCATTATATGACTGAAATATAGTTGAAAGCGACGTTAAATAATATTCACTCACACACCCGGTTCTTGTGCCCGGATCGTAAATCATCGACATGTGAGATAGGGAGCATTATTATCCTCTGCCACGAAGTGGTGGGAGGACTTTGAAATACTAGCCATCCGTCCGTCCGTCTCACAATTTGTGAGCACGATATCTTGAGAATAGTTCAGCCAATCGACTTCAAACTTGGGAAGGTGCTTCCCACTGATTCTCGCTGGTTTACGTATTCCACGATGGCTGCCATTCACCATATTGGATTCCGTCTATCCCACATATTTTGAACGCGATATCTCGAGAACAATTGCCCAGTTGACTTCAAACTTGAGTTGTCCCTGCAAAGTGCGACGGGCCAGACGTTTGGCCTTGATCTGCCGAAAGCTAGGTCTTTCAACACAGAAACCCGGTTGTTGTGCCGGAATCGTAAATCATCAATTAGTCCGATTGACTTTAAACTTGAGAATGTGCTTCACGGTATGTAATTCAAGATAACTGCCAGTTACCATCTTGGAATCCGTCTCTCTTGCATCTTGTGAACGCAGTGTGGTGAGAACAACTTTCCTGATTGACTTCGAACTTTAGGTGCTTTTCATCTGTTAGACGACTATTGGTATTGATTCTCATTATGGTAGTATGTAGTCCAAGATGGCTGCCATTGACCATCATGGACTCCGCCCGTCCTGTTTCTTGTGAATGTGATAGATTGGGAACAATTCATCCAATTGACTTCAAACTTGAGAATGTGCTTCACATCAGTAGGCGGCCATTGGTGTTGATTTTCATTAAAGTAATATGTAAACCAATATAGCTGCCGTTGGTTCGTCTTGGATTTCACTCAACCGTGTTGTACTCATCTGTGTTGTGAATGCGATATCTTGAGATGTATTCCACCCGTCAATTTATAAGCCTCACCATCCACAATTCCATAAACATCTACAGACATATATTCCAGTGTTACACTATCCATTACTGCTTCCCAAACCTCCTCAACTTGTCTCAATAATTCCCGAAAAAATGTCCCTTTCCACATACACATATCCACTTTCCAAGTTATATTTAAGGAGATATTTGAAGCGTAAAAGATTTTCAGAGATATATTTAATAATTGACCGTAATGAAGTGGAACTGAAGTGTTGATATAAAAATAAGGCTGATGATGTTTTTTATTTGATTTAGGCCTTTGTCAAGAAGTGTTCTGATGACGAGCAGACACGTGTCGATGATTTTTTTGCTTACAGACCTTTTCCTGTGGCCATGTACATGGTAAAACGCAAGACAGCAGAGACGGCAAACCTGTCCAACGAATCTTTTAGATTTTGGAACCCAGAAACGGACAATAAAGGAAGAACGACACCTGAAAGAGTTAACACTTGTGAAAAGCCAGAAAAATTTTCACTCTGCCCACAAGGTTGTTCGGGTAAAGTAAACCTACAGGATCCTGAAAGAACACCTACTGGTGAAAAACCATATAAACGTTCACTCTGTTCATATTGCTGTTTATCGAAGGGGCACCTAAATAAACATGAAATGACACAAAGTGGTGAAAAGCCATACAAATGTTCAGTCTGTCCATATAGCTGTTCAGTGAAAGGAAATCTCCGGCAACATGAAAGGACACATACTCGTGAGAAGCCATACAAATGCCGCTTCTGTCCACATAGCTGTTCACATAAAGGGAGCCTAAAGATACATGAAAGCACACATTCTGGTGAGAAGCCATACAAATGCTCCCTCTGTTCATATAGCTGTTCACAGAAAGGGAATCTAAAGATACATGAAAGCACACATACTGGTGAGAAGCCATACAAATGCCGCTTCTGTCCACATAGCTGTTCACATAAAGGGAGCCTGAAGATACATGAAAGCACACATACTGGTGAGAAGCCATACAAATGCTCCCTCTGTCCATATAGCTGTTCATCGAAAGGACACCTTGGGCGACATGAAAGGACACATACTGGTGCAAAGCCATATAAATGCTCACTCTGTGCATATAGCTGTTCACAGAAAGGGAGCCTAAAGAAACATGAAAGGACACATACTGGTGAGAAACCATACAAATGCCCCCTCTGTCCATATAGCTGTTCAGTGAAAGGATACCTTGGGCAACATGAAAGGACACATACTGGTGCAAAGCCATATAAATGCTCACTCTGTCGATATAGTTGTTCAACCAAATGTAACCTAAAGAAACATGAAAGAACACATGCTGGTGCAAAGCCATATAAATGCTCACTCTGTCCATACAGTTGTTCACACAAATGTAGCCTAAAGAAACATGAATGTTCACTCTGCCCACAAGGTTGTTCGGGTAAAGTAAACCTACAGGATCCTGAAAGAACACCTACTTGTGAAAAACCATATAAACGTTCACTCTGTCCATATTGCTGTTTATCGAAGGGGCACCTAAATAAACATGAAATGACACAAAGTGGTGAAAAACCATACAAATGTTCAGTCTGTCCATATAGATGTTCACGGAAAGGGAACCTGAAGGATCATGAAAGGATACATACTGGTGAGAAGCCATACAAATGCTGCTTCTGTCCACATAGCTGTTCACATAAAGGGAGCCTAAAGATACATGAAAGCACACATACTGGTGATAAGCCATATAAATGCTCCCTCTGTCCATATAGCTGTTCAGTGAAAGGAAACCTCAGGCGACATGAAAGGACACATACTGGTGAGAAGCCATACAAATGCTGCTTCTGTCCACATAGCTGTTCACATAAAGGGAGCCTAAAGATACATGAAAGCACACATACTGGTGATAAGCCATACAAATGCTCCCTCTGTCCATATAGCTGTTCATCGAAAGGACACCTTGGGCGACATGAAAGGACACATACTGGTGCAAAGCCATATAAATGCTCACTCTGTCCATATAGCTGTTCACAGAAAGGGAGCCTAAAGAAACATGAAAGGACACATACTGGTGAGAAGCCATAATAAATGCTCACTCTGTCCATATAGTTGTTCAAGCAAATATAACCTAAAGAAACATGAAAGAACACATACTGGTGCAAAGCCATATAAATGCTCACTCTGTCCGTATAGTTGTTCACACAAATGTAGCCTAAAGAAACATGAAAGAAACCACTCTGATAGCTGTTCTTGGGCAACATGAAAGGACACGTACTGATGCAAAGCATCCACACTGATGAAAAACCATATAAATTTTGACTATCCATACAGCTGTTCACGAAAGGTAACCATAATAAGACACATACTTGTGAAAACCATAAACAGGCTCCCGTCGTCCATGTAGCTGTACGCTTACAGGAACACAATGCATAATAGTGAAAAGCCATAGAAATGCATTTTATTATGGATTGTTTAATATATTGGAATGGGACACCTTGGACGAGTAATAAATGTTTACGAAAATGTGACATTACAGCAAAATGTTATTCTGGTTCAAGGAGTGTAAGATCATATATAAAAAATGCATGCCGAAATACATACGAAAATGACAAAAAAACATGTAAAGTCCAATGTTCTTTGTCAAACACCATAATATTAGGTACGTGTGTTTACAGAGCAGACTTTCACCATCAACATGTAGAGAACATACAGCAATATTATGCACATGTTATGATATCCACCAGTGGACATTCTGGAGGATCACAAGGGCGTATTTGAGAGACAGGTGCTATATTGCATCCAACTATTTCATGTAGGGCCTGATATTGAAACTCTTGTGGTGTAGACCACGACTTCGCGGATGTCCATTCCATCAGTGACGTCATCAATATGAGTAATAGCGAAATCGGGCATTTTGGGGGTGGACGGGGGTGTGTTTGAGTGATTGAGAGACCACCCGTGCCTCGAAAGAGTCGTGTGAGGCGTCTCGGTGAAGCACTCGTAGAGGTGCGCCAACAGGACTAGTGGGATGTGGAAGTAGAGCATATGGTGTGCTTGTGTAGACATGGAATTGTGGAAAAAGTGTATGTGAATGGCCGATTCAGCGTCAAGATTGAATACTTTTGGTTCGAATGGGGGTGTCAAAGTGAAGCACTCGTGGAGTAGCCTCAAACTGGACTGCTGGGTCGTTGAAGAATGGGCTATGACGCACATGCGCACTGGTAAAACTTCATGGGAACGGGCGTTTTGGGGTCGAGATGACCCACTATTGGTCCGAATGGGTCGTAGGGGGTGCTGAATATAACTGAATTTATGATTCATGAAAATATGCTCCCTGACCTAATGCTGCATTTTTGAACCATTTATAAGGAATATGTTCTCTTGTCATCAGAATATGACATCCCAACCAAATATCAAACTTGATACTTTCAAATAAGCAATCTTTCTAATTTCTTTGCGAAAATATAATTTTGGTTGGAGGTGACATATTTTTGTTACATGAGAAAATTCTCCTCATAAATGCCTCAAAAATACCAAAGTAGGCCATGGATCCGTTTTTGTTGGAATATAAACTCATTTTTATGCAACTGACTATCGTAATTGTTTCTAGGCTGAAATTTCAGTACATATTATTTAAGCAAAATGTGTTTTTGCAGGTTTTGGATTGAAAAAAGCTTTATTACCGCCACACAAAGGAGTTTTGCGCATGTACATATACACATTATATAATTATACTGAAAATAAAACCAAAAATATTTCTTTTGTTTGTATATCATGTTTCATGTTGGGTTTATCAAACGAAGATGTCAGAAAATGTACCCAGAAGAAAATTTTCAGAAATGTCCAGGGAGTTTTCTTCGCAGTTAATGGAAAGAACGGCCTTTTCCCTATCCAATTTTAGTTACATATTTTCCAAAATTTTGATAAAAAAACGTATTTCCTTTGACGTCAAAATGAGAAATGAATGACTGAAATACTGGTTAAGAATAGTGATCAGCGATGCGGATTTGACATTATTGGAACATCATGACGTCTTGCCGGCATCATTGAAAATCGACCGCTTCTCTCTTGCAGGAAAATAGGCTATGTTTATGCATACGGTCATTTCCACATAAATGTCGCACGGGTGACAAATTTTCACTTTCCATCAGCATACTTAATTGTGATTTTTATTTAAGCTATATTAATCAAAGTTTCAAGAAAGTAGGTTTTTTGTCATCTGCAACTGTCCGGTTTTTAAAAATCTGCACTCAAATATGGATAAAATTCTGAAACATTTTTTACAAAAATGTATACCAAATTCATGATTTTCCTCCAGACATAGAAACTTAACTCAACAAAATGTTTCTCTGATTTTTAAATACATGTACACCATCATGTCTAAGTTCCACAGTGAATACCATTTTACAATTAAAGAAATTATTTCCAAAATAATTGGAAATTTTTTCTGTGTGGTGTAGGTGTCCCGTCTGTCACAAAAACGGATGATTTTTTTAGGTTTTTCTTGAGTACAATAAATTTTAAAGAAGGAAAATAGCCAGTAACATTATTATTTATCTACTGTAACACCTCTCAACCAGATGCAATTAATTATTTCATTCTTGGTCAAATACGCTGACATAAATTTCAACTCCATATCTGTTCCGTCTGTCACAAAATGCTTCAAAAAGCAGCCATAGATTATTGAGTTTTGCATTCATATGGCCCAGACCAAACAATGTTTAGTAATCTAGATGCAATGAACATTCTGATGAATGCACAAACCTATATACCTTAAAAAATTAAGTTTGTAATGTGTAAATACATTAAATTGTGACAGACGGGACATGTGACAGACGGGACACTGAACTGATAACAGCGTATTTTGTGAGAATATGACCTAAAACCAAACATTGTGAAGTAAACTAGTGCACAATGAACATCTTAATTGTAGCATTGATCTGCATGATTAAAAAAAGTCTGGAAACAGGAAGATAATTTATAGGGCATGAGATAATGTCCCGTCTGTCACGATAAGTTGTCCCGTCTGTCACGTCACTAATTGGCAAAAATCCATAATTAATCTTCTTCATAGAAAAACTGTTAACCCTAACTCCGATTACTTGATTAGTCCACTAACATTTGATTTACATTACAAGTTGATTTTCATTTGAGAAGGAGATAGAAATCTATCTTGTCTATTCCTTTTTCCAAATGCGTGGTCCCGTCTGTCACATTTGTCAATTCCAGTTGAAAAGAAAATATTAATAATAATTATTTCAATGTTTCTGTCTTAAGTTAAAGTACAACTAGTTCACTAACTACCGATAAGATTTTGCTTAGATTTTTATTAACTTTAGTTTGGTAGAGAGTTGTGTTAACATCACTGGGTGGCTATCTATTGTCCTGTCTGTCACGCTGGAAATGACCACACTATGATTGTCTTTGAATTTGGTGCTAATATTGTTATATGGAATAGATATTTGGATTATCGACGAGGATATTCCTTAATGGACGACGGCTGAATTATGAATGACGGACCTGACGCTTGTAATTCTTTTGTGAAAATCTCCTTGAAATGGTTCTAGACTATACAATGGGGTCAAATATTTCCACAGAATGGTTTCATCTAGTGATGATTTGGGACCCAGTTTCGGCTCTTTCACAAAAAAAGACCAAAGCTTCCTCTCCCGTTATTACACAAATAAAAATTCACACATTTTTTTCTTCATTTTAAAAGATCTTGATATTGGGGCTGGGAAATGGCTCTGAAGGCATAACTGAGTATCTAAGACCCCACGCCTAGTATGAAAAGTATTAATTTCTGGTCTGTTTTCTGACGTTTTATGTATTACATAATACCGTACAGATTCATTTTATTGTCGTCTCGGATCGCAAGTTATGACTGATAATAAAGTCAGAGGCATGTTGCTTGACTAGTACGCCTTGTACCGCCTATTTGTGACCAAACAAAAACCGAGCAGACGTCTTTACTGTACACGATGACCTGTTTTTTTAAGCCACTTGGTATATATTCACAGATTGGTGCTAGGCCTATACATAATTTGAACTGCTCTCAGCAGATCAGCCTTTATATAAGACAGGTAGTAACTCACTGCCTGGCGATGAAGACAGTATAGTCTTTGACAGCTTGCAAATATATTCATCATTGAACGCTTAAGAAGCTAGGGGCTCTGTGGATACTTCGTAGTTTCTACACGAACATCTGCATTAACTGCGCAACTGAGATACCAAGGCTACGTCTAAGAATCCGCCGTATTCTCTCGTGGCTGAATGTGAGATGGCTAGAAAAGCCTTCCTGTAGTCATTTGTTTGCTTTTTAGTCACCAGACGTCAGTTTTCCCCAACTCTTGCATATCGTTCCATTTTATTACTAGTATACTACTTTATCAGCAGATCTGCTCAGTTTTGGCAGCCATGATGGCATATCTGGTGTTCATACGACTGACTGAGAGCGTGCATATGTAACGTATAAGAAGAGCTCGTTCTGTGTAAATGTGTTTCATTTATAGCCTGCGAGCACGCTGTGCACACATATACCATGATGTGTACAGCCTACTGACAGGCTAATTAAAAGGCGAACACAGAACGAGCTCTCCTTACACACATATCTTATATACAGTATCTCAGCCAGTTGTGAAGCCTGCTATTGTGTTACACTTTACAGATCTGCTGTTAATGCAGTAGACGTTCCTGTATTATTCATGATATCCATAATTAAGATAATTTCAGGTCAGTTTTAAGTACACAACTGTGTGTACAGTCCGTACATAGTGAATTGTGTACCACTAGTACACAATCACTGTGTAGCATTTGTGCTCCGTGCTGTGGATGTTCAATTTTGCAACAGAGGCTGTGTATGACTGGTACACACAGACTGCGTACCACTGATACACGCAGACTGTGTACCACTGTACACACAGACTGTGTACCACGGTACACGCAGACTGTGTACCACTCCTACACAGGCTGTGTGTATACAAACTACACACCATTGTGTACTAGACTACACAACTGTGTGTACAGTTTGTACACAACTGTGTGTACAGTTAGTACACAGTAGATTGTGTACCACTAGTACACAGTCACTGTGTAGCATTAGTACACAGTGCTGTGGATGTGCATTTTTGCAACAGAGACTGTGTACCACTGGTACACAGTCTGTGTACAAAAAGTACACAGTAGTTTTTAGAGAGTATACGGTAGGATTCTGCTGGTGGTCTGTTAGCCCACGACGCCCGCCCTCTGTATTCTGTCATTCGACAAATTTGTGTAGGTTTATTGTTTTAGTGGAAAATTTAAGCCGTACGACGTCGGGCAGTACAGGTTAATTTTTCTGGGTAGTCTTGAATTCGATACTCAACGATTAACATCGGATAAGTTGTCTTCTTGAGCTGATCTGTCATCACAGCTCCCCAGCTAGGTTAATCTAATTCCACTTAATCCGATGCTAGAGGCCGTGTGGAATCTTCATAGTCTCCACATGGACAGCTGCGGTAAATGCACTGCTGAGATACTGAGGCTATGTCCGAGAATCTACCGTATTCATATCCGTCAATCTTTGACACCTCTTGCATATCACTCGAATGGAGTTTCTTTTGTGCGATTGCCCTGGTATACGGCGCCGTCCAGTTCATGTCCGACGTGTTCAACGTAAAATTGCGGATCGAATAACCTTTGAGGGAAAAGTTGTTCCATTGTGGCCTCCAACGCCAGTTTCCGCGTCCATGCTTCCTTAGAACAGATCCGCCATATCCTTGGGTTCACTGCGTTTGTCTTTTGATCCCCAAGTATGGGGTTGGGTTGAGTCGTCACGGTTGGGTGATGAGAGTAAAATTCGCGGCTGGTAGTATGGAAGGGGCCACTAGTTGGGAGCGGGATGGATTTGATGCCCACCGAACAGAAGCTGCATGGGTGTTAACACTGTGGATGGTCTGAGTGTCGTAGATTCGCTTCGACTTTGTGATGGCCTCTCTCCGGGTTATGGGTGGCTTGTCATTTGACGATCTTCGGGTGTTTGGGCTTTACGTCTAAAAACATATAGGCATGTGGACGACTCGTTGCGGCTTGAAATGCCTGCTTGAGAAGGTTGATGTTCTGTGCGTAATTCCGAACACGTGGATTTTCGCTCTGTCGATCGGATTGAAGAACAAACAGCAAGTATTGGTAGTTCGAGGCAATATCCCTGGACGCCTTCCCTTAAGGAAAGGCATTCTTGATCAAATAGATGACGGCAGATTCCGATGACGGGATCCTTTTAAGTCAACACTTACTACATGTATGCCAGCGGTCTGTCAATTTTGACCCATGTACTACAGCTGCATGACCTCTCCATGACCTCTGCACGCTGCCTCGGCGATTCGGTCATGCATAATGAAATATACAATTGTCTCAACATCGATCATCAGTATCAACGGTCGACACCTAATCTGTCTCCAATCCGATTTTCTGAACTGTAGAGATCATGATATTTCAAGTGAGAAATAGTGAAAGTATTGTACCAATATCTTTAAGCTAACTTTAAATTGGATTATGTTTTGTATGTACTTTTTTTTTTATTTTACTTCGGCGATGATTCGTCGTGCCTTATTTCCAAAGTCGTCCAGCTAGCTATTCCAAGGACCTGCGGGCAAACGATCGGCAAGTTCCAGATGTCGGTGTGTGACCTGAAAACGGGGTAGTCCTCTAAACTTCATCGGGATGACGACATATTACACTCAGGACAACAGCAAACTAAAAATATTGCATGTTAGATACGTTATTTGGGATTCTTTATTGCGTCCTTTATTGCACACAGTTATCACAAATTATTCTCTAGCGATCATATCAAGCCTGTTACTGCTTTATGCAAATCCGTTCCGGGTTGATCCACGGTTAGGGTTTTTAAACTTACCTTTGGATTCTTATTTGTTGTGGCGAGTAACAACAGAAAATGAAAGTTGTGTTTCGGAAGAGCTGCGGTTTTCCGTCGAAATAATAAATTCTTGTAGAGTTGAGGGCCAAGAAATTTGTAAGTTGTTTCTATAAGATGCTCTTGATTTTCCTGGGTCATATTATAAGTCTCGTAATCGTCTATTAGAACTTATCTGACAGCTAAAAGACAGTGTATGGCGAAACACTGTATCCCCAGATAGTATGTGAATAACGTATAGTTTTGGTAAAAGCTTATAGTCTGCAACTCTTATGAATGTTGTAATTAAGAGTAATGGTATTACTGGATAACTTATTGATAAATCCTTTGTTTCACTTTATACAGCTTGAACTGTCAACGTCATCGTCAACGTCAACGTCATAAACGTCATAATCATCATCGTCTAAACAGTAGGGCATGTATTGACATCTGCGTGTTGTTAAATGCTATTGTGGGCTGCGGTCTACATATTATATGAACAGAGAATAAATGACGTGTCCAGAAATAAGGCCCATTGTATTTAATCTATTCTAATGTACAAAGCCTACAACAAAAAATACATTCTAGACGTGAAATAAACTTTTCGCGGAGAACTGGGCCACAATGCACGCCGGTAGCATAGCAACACAGCTTGTTAACCCCATCCTCCGGAGGAGGAGGGTGTTATTGGAATCGTCCTTGGCCATGGGGGCAGCCATTGAGCTGTAGAAAACTTTGTACATCAAGAGCGGAAAAACTTGTAATGTGAGTCTGTATAGTTTTTGGGCGATGGCAGATGAGAATTAATACGTTTTTTTTGCGAAGAAGTGCTCGAAATTGGTAGGGTAATTTTTACACGGAACGTGGATGATGTCCTTGTACGTTAACCCTACCTGGCCTGGGGGGGGGGGGGGCCATAATATCATTATGGCCCCCCCTACCAAACTTTCTGTACTATCTCCGGAACGGCAAAAAATGGAGAGCTGAAACTCCGTGACTTTATCGTTTGTCTTATTGGTGTCATTTTGAGCCTATTTTCATAACCCCCCGTGCAGAGGATCATGGGTAAATTCAAGGTGGCGGCCACGTGGTGTACCAGAAAAGTGATGTTTTTGTCATATTTCTTCAAAATTTCTGCTTTTCCGCAATGAAAAGTGGGCAAAAACTATTTTATTTCATATCACATGAAATATTTGCTAATTTTTCATGCAGTTTTTGTGGAGAAATTGCAAAAATAAACAATTCGGAAAATCTGACCGAAAAATCGACCAAAAAATGCCGTTTTTCAAAATGGCGTCACTGTGACGTCATCGAAGCGGCCATCTTGGATTTGTTTACATTTTCTGGTAGAGCTTGACCCAAGGGTATAGTGTAATAAGTTTCAGCCCCCTATCTCAAGGGGTAAGAAAAATAATTAGGGGGGGCCATTTCGGCCCCCCCCCTCAGGCCTGGACAGGTCCCCAAAAGCCCAGGCCAGATAGGGGTGCACTCCACACTAGGCCACGGTTTCGCACAAATGGCCCCTCCCTAATTTTATAATAAGGAAGGACGCCCGATTTTGACAGCATGGTAATTCTTCTTACCTTTCTACTAGCTGATATCTATAGTATCACCCTGCTGGACGTAACCATTTCTCCAAACGAAGATATAACAATTGCTTGTTGATCGCACCCACTCGCCACTACAGAGTTAATCGTGTCCGGAATTGAATATCTGGCGGGTCAAAATCCGCACTTTTTCGGGAAGCGAAAATGATGATTCCTTTATGGCGATAAAATTTGACAAAAAACGAGTAGGTCGACCCCCTGTTTTTTTCGCCATTTTAAATTGTTCTTTGGACGGGAAACACTTTAACATACATAAAAAGAAAATCATTTCATACGTTTTCTCTGGGTTGCGGGTAGAATTTGACACATTTTCATATATTTTATGGAGTTTTCCAGAAAAGCTGAAGAAGGTTTAAGGAGGATTGTACGTATTTTATATTCCATTTCAATAGCTCACAAGTCTTCTGAAATAATGGCACGGGTGTGCCCATTTAGAAAATATATACTTTTACAGGGTTTTTGTTAAAGATTTTACATCAATTTGTGGCCGAAGATCCGAACCCATGTTTGTTTTTAGCCGCACATCATTTAGGTGTGGAATGCACCCTTAATGTAGGATCCATTGCGCGGTTATAATACACGAGTAGGCCAAATATTGTATGTCCTCCTACACTACACTCGACAAAAGCGCTTATTCGGACCTTGTAATGACTTGATATGGAACACGATCGTAAAGATCGTTTATCTCAGTCAGAAATGTTTCGATTTTATGCATACTACATGGTATGATAGCATTGGCCTTGCATATATGCTATTTAGGCCTATACAGAATTACCTCCCCTTGGTTAGGCATGTATGTTACGATTAGTGACCTGTATGTCCTATTATTGTCAATGTGAATGTCAAAGTGATTAATTTTCAATACGGATCACACCAACACCCTGATCTAAAGTGAATGAGAGCGTATTATTCTGGTTTTGTCCCTTTTATCTCGAAGTTTGTACTCCCAACCCCCAATCTTTTGGAAAAGTTGGAATGAAAAATTATTGACAATTTGGCTCGAATTTCAGCTATTTTTGCGTTTATTTTGCTCATGATGCCTCATTCGAAAGCTGGTCACCACTCCCGATCTTTGTTAATGGGTCTGATTGTCACGGTCAATGCATAATGCTATGGTATTCTTATTGAGCTTGTAAACTCGTGATTTTTCAGCAAAAGTCGCAAAACCAAAGATGGGGTAGGGGGAAAGTGATTGACGGGATATCCGATAAAACTGCATACTACAAGCAAGTGTCGCATACCAAGAAACTCGCAAACACTCCCAGATTGTCATAGCCTTGAGAACAGAAATTCTGAGAAAACACCCTAGCCTTAAGGGTGCACTCCACACTAGGCCACGGTTTCGCACGAATGGCCCCTCCCTAATTTTATAATAAGGAAGGACGCCCGATTTTGACAGCATGGTAATTCTTCTTACCTTTCTACTAGCTGATATCTATAGTATCACCCTGCTGGACGTAACCATTTCTCCAAACGAAGATATAACAATTGCTTGTTGATCGCACCCACTCGCCACTACAGAGTTAATCGTGTCCGGAATTGAATATCTGGCGGGTCAAAATCCGCACTTTTTCGGGAAGCGAAAATGATGATTCCTTTATGGCGATAAAATTTTACAAAAAACGAGTAGGTCGACCCCCTGTTTTTTTCGCCATTTTGAATTGTTCTTTGGATGGGAAACACTTTAACATACATGAAAAGAAAATCATTTCATACGTTTTCTCTGGGTTGCGGGTAGCATTTGACACATTTTCATATATTTTATGGAGTTTTCCAGAAAAGTTGAAGAAGGTTTAAGGAGGATTGTACGTATTTTCTATTCAATTTCAATAGCTCACAAGTCTTCTGAAATAATGGCACGGGTGAGCCCATTTAGAAAATATATACTTTTACAGGGTTTTGTTAAAGATTTTACATCAGTTTGTGGCCGAAGATCCGAACCCATGGCTGTTTTTAGCCGCACATCATTTAGGTGTGGAATGCACCCTTAATGTAGGCTCCACTGCGCGGTTATAGTGAACGAGTAGGCCAAATATTGTATGTCCTCCTACACTACACTCGA